>JAUZNJ010113657.1:0-19829 GCA_034780135.1 Jordanella pulchra | reverse complement strand
GTTTTACAGCATGAAATGTCTGAATGAGTGCTCATCCAAGACTGGTGATTCCATACTTTTTGCCAGGGGTTGTATGATCTTCCATTGAATAACAGGAGGTTAACTAAGGAAATCCATAACTTTAACAAACTCACTAAACTTTTAACACAGTTATTCTTTTTTTCAGCCGGAGCTTCGATACAACAGAAACAACGTAAGATGATAAAACCGGTTCTTACAACATCGTGACCAGGAACGTAGAGGAAGTTCTGGAAGTTTTTGTTTCCTGCACGAAGCAGGGACCACACGGAACAGGTGCGCTTGTAGATGTTTTTCGCTTCTCGCTCTCGAGCGTTGTTGCACAGAAACGTGCCGTAGAGACAGGAGTAGGTGTGCTGCACCAGCTTGACCTGAGTGGAGGACAAGGATGCGTCAAGTCAGGCCTATTCAGTAGAATACATCTGAAAGCAGTGAGACACCGCTGAAGAACGAAAAATGCTGCAACCTTAAAAAAGATCATGTTAAACTGAATGTATGATTTTCTAATAAAGACATTTTTATCCCCATTTGATCCCAGTCAGAAGTCTTACTAAGCGAATTCATTACAGTTTTCTGCACGAGTCCAATAGGTGTCGTTTAGAAGCGGCGCTGCTTCCACTTTATTCTAGACCACCAGTCTGTTTGCTTTCTAATCCAAGGAGCCATTTTACCCTAAACTCAGCTAAATAAAAGTAAAATCACCTCTAAATAAACACAACTTAATGTTTTTGTTAAATATCTACAATAGGAAACCTGTTGCCATTTTAAACAACAAACAGTTTATTTTCTGTTTTTAGTTTTTTAAATAAGTGTGAACTGTTTTGTTACTATTTTATGTAGAAATAAACCATTTTTTTCCCCAAGCTAATAATCAGAAAAAATGTATTTTTTTATGTCATTCTGTTGTGAAAATTAAATATAAATGTTCTTTAAACATTCTCCTAAAGCTTTAAGGATACAGTTGGTTAATATACTACATTAAAAACCATTAGTTGGCTCGTTATCATTTTTAGCCATTATTATTAGTCACTGTAGAGGCTCCAAAGAACCACTTGAGGCTCTTGAGCTGCAGGTTTCAGACCCCGGTTTAAACCACAGTGGAACATGAGCAGCTGCTGTTAGCAAACAAATAATACCGTAAATAAAATGAAGATCTGACTATAAAACTTTGGACACGAATCTGAACATCTCACAAGCAGAAGGAACAATTGGACTGCAGCAGGTATGAGAAACCAAAAGTACCACAAATTCACTAGGGTATAGAAAATATATACTTCAGTAACAATACAATTATTTTATTTAAATTATTGGTCATTTTTAATTACACATTTTTTGACCTTTGTGCTGAATGTCTTTAAATTTCTGTCTTACAAATTAAAGTCATTCTTACTACAAAAAAGCTGCAATTATTTAGGTTTAAAAAAGATTTAAGTTGATTTGCAGCCGATTTTCATTACGTGATGTAAGCAAATAAATTAAAAAGTTATTAAAAGTACATTTTAAGGCATGATTTAATGAAACATTGGACTAAAAAAAGACAAGTGGAGACTTAAGAGTGTTAAATAGAGAAAACTAAATTAATTTCAGCTGTGATTGTTTAATATCCTGTAGTTTTTATTGAATGTGGATCTTTCTGATTAATTTCAGGACTTTTGATGTTTCACAGTTTAGTAGTGTTTGATACAGTCTGGCTTTAATCATGACTATAATGCTTTTTATTAATCATTAAACATGCAAACCGATACTACAAGCCATGCAGACTATATTAGACATGTTATGACTAAATATTTATGTTTTGTCCTCCTTTACAAAGAGTCACAGTAGAAAGAGAGAGACGACACAGGCTGCTGCAGATCCCTGTTTGTGTTACTCAAATTCCTACACTGATCAGGAGCTGCACAGAAGCAGCTGAAACACTAGCAATTAAATTCAAGTTAACGTTAGAAGCAGAGCTTTGAGTTTATGAAGCAGAAGGGCAGGTTTTTCTGCAAGCTTCGTCCTCGTTTGAATAACTGAAATTCCACTGAAATATTCCATGAGCTGAATTATGAACAGGTTGTAGGTGAGACTTTATCACGGTGGTTTTCTAAAATAATTATTTAACCTTTTGGAAGCTAATCTAATAAGTCCACCTAGAACTGTCAGTCACAACTACTCTGTTATTGTATTGCTCTGTAAGGCATTTCCACGGCACTCAATATGCCAATTTATCATCCAAATCCGCCTCGTTAGGACGTCTACAATGATTTTCACATTTTTGCATCAATGATCTCTACAGCTTGAGATTTCACCCACCAGGAAGGCCTCATTAAACTCAAACAGGCAGGGGAACTGTTTGAGCAGCTGGTGAACGCAGTCCAGCCACTGCAGGAAGACGGGACACTGCTCGCTCACGTCATCCGTGTTCTCCTGGTGGCCGCACCGGTCACCAAATTTATGGCCAAAGTCCAGCCACTCCGTCTCCACAAGCACCTGAAAACCCTGCGCATACAAAAAAAAAATCATCTAAACAGTTCTAACTCATGACCGTCTCACAACGCTTCACATGAAGAATAATTTAAAAGCAGCATCTATACAGAGTCTCACCTCTAGCGTCCTGTAGTAGGGATCCAGCAGAATCTTGGCCAGGGCCACTATCTGCGGCGTGCGGTCCCACCCGTCTGAGCAGTGCACCAGCACCGGCCGGCCTTCCCGTTCCACCGCGCCGCACACCAGAGTGGCTGCCTTCAGCATGACCGACAGGTGCTGCAGCCATCGGGTGCTTTCAAGAGCAGACAGCCAGCTGTAGGAGTGACGAGAAGCAGATCAGACCAACTGGGAGAAAAGCATCCTGAGTGGTTTGATACGGAGCTGGAAACAGGGAGGAGCTTCAGCGAATCCTGAACATGTCTATAGGTCATAAGCAGCATCAAAACTCTGGTTACAAACCCGGAAACTTCACCTTATTTAACGCCGATGGCAGTTTTCAGGCCAGTCGGAAAAAACCTGCCTTACCCCTTCTAATTTTGTTTAATCGCATTTTATTGTTACTAACCAACTTTGTCACTTCTACAGTGACGACACACCCATTATGGTTCAATCTTAAAGCTGGGTTAAGGTTGAAGCGCTTGTAGATTTCATACTCTTGTGCCTAATATTCTGGCGTACAGGGCACAGACCGCAAGCTTATAAAACCACGTAACATGTAGAAGCAGAAAACACAGTCGTTTCCTATATTTTTAAGTAATTTCTCTCTAAGAGTTTTTCACAATCTGCTGATTTTGTTTATATTTCTGGACCAAACTATGAGAAGTTCTAGATGTTTAGATTTGAGAATCTTGCTACAGGAGTTATAGATTTCCCCGGCAGTGCAGCGCTGAAAATCGGGCTAAAATGTTAAAATGACAATTTATGGAGTGAGTTTTGTTTCATTATTTTTGCAAACAGGAACATGTTTTATAAATGGAAAACATTAATTAGAAAAACAGGTATTCCGGAAAGGAAAACTTGAAAAACATTGTTAAAGAAAAACTTTGCTGTTTTCTCAGATTTTGTTATTTCTTTTTTTTTTTTAATCAAACGTACTTTTCAAACTTAAGCTTTTTTTTTCTTTTTTTTAAACAGCTTTTCTATTTTTAAGATTTCTTTTTTAAATCTATGTTTACAGATTGTATTTCATAGATCACATTCTCTTCACTTAAGCCCAATACAAACACTCAATCTGAAGAGAAATACAAAAAAAAAAAAAACTATGCATGAATATTAAATCTTTAAAAAAGAAACACTGAAAAAATACAAGTTTGAAAATATAAAATCTGTTAAAAACGTGAAAAAAGTTAACAAAATATGAGAAAACATTTTAATTTAAAAAAAATGTTTTTCAAATGTTAAATTCTTTTTGCCTTTTTTATTTGAATTTACAAAATATATTTTTTCAAAGTTTTATTATGCAAAATAAAATAATGGTAATTTAGCAAATCCTGTGGCCGGATCGAGCATAAACAGGTTTTATTTGATTAAAAAAAATATAAGTCGTTTTAAATTGCACATGATAATGACTGTATATGAATGAAGCATCCCATCAGAAGAAGGAAGATACATTTTTTATTAATATATGAGGATCCAACACAAGCATCTTTTTTCAGTTTATACTTAAAGGGACACAACTAATCATAAACTGCCTTAGAGCATCTAACTCTTAGTGGATTAAATCACATTTATTGAGATATTAAGTAATAAACCAGCACTAAGTGGTGCATCATTGTGAAACTTTATTATTCTTTCACAAACACTTGAAAAGGTGTTGTGCTCTGAGAAGAAGAATGTAAATAAACATTTTGCTTTCACAATTACAGCATAAATATTTACAGGAAATGTCTCCTTGGACCTTAAGAAAACTTTAACCATTCTTCTTTGCAAAAAGCTAAAGCTTGTTCCGACAAGAGGGCTTTAATTTGAAGAAATGTTAAGAAACTATATTGTCTTGGTGTATAAAAAAAAATAATTAAAGTTGGTGGTTGTAGCATAGCAACATTTAAAGAGTTGGAATATTTTTTGTCAAATGTTGTAGGAAAAAAAAATAGATGACAAAATTACATCTTAAGCTTTTGTTTTATTTGAGTCTATTTGCATAACCTTTGGTTTTAGAGTGAGTTGCCACAGTGATGACGATTATAAAGCTGCTTCCTGTAACACCTGATTATTTATCCTGTGACTTGTGGGATTATTAAAAAAAAAAAAGTGTTTCAATTGCAGTTTTTGGGATTTCAAATAAACAAACTTGATTTTTTTTCTTGTAAATTCAGCATGTTTCTATTACACTCATTTATTTTTATAATTACAATTCGATAGTCAATGGAAACGACTACTGAGACAATAGCTTGGTAGAAACGGTCCCTGGAGTTTTTACAAAAATTCATCAGATTAAGTCATCAGATGAGGTTTTAGGCTGTTATAATTAACCCCAGAGAGACTTTAACTTAAATATGACACTGCAAGAGAAACAGGCCTTAAAATAGCAAACAGTATAACCACTAAATATAAATACAGACACAGAGCAAAGCAAACATGTAAGCAAATGAAAGGAAAAACAAGTAGATCTGTGTGCAGGCAGGCAGTGGGTTAACCCAGCAGGACGAGGACTGCACCGTGGCAACGCTCCCGTTTCGAGGTGGTGCTGCTTTACTGAGAGCATCAAAACACAGAGGGAGGTGCAAAGGAGAGCAGAGCTGCTCAGATAAACAAAGGTCAAACGGATCGACTTACTTTCCCGGATCTGGGATCTGACTGCAGACGGCCCTCAGAGCCTGGAAGCTGTTGCGGATGGCGTGGATGTTGGCCATTCCCATAAACATTACCTCACAGTTGGGATAGTACTCTAAATATAACGACACCATACAAGATGTAGGTCAAAAAACTGAAACTTGTTAAACCATAGATCATTATCTTAACAGAGTTTGAAACTTTAGCATAAAGAGGAAAAACTTTGATCACACTAACCCTCGCATTCACAGCCTCCACCCTTGGCCCTGTTAGCCACAGCGGCGGTGTAGGAGCGGGCGTCCAGAATCAGCAGCTTCTGTGGGACGGTGCTGTCGTCACAGCCTGAGCCGCCCGTCAGAGAGGAGTCTGAGGAAAAGAGGCAAGAGGACAGAGCTGAGTGAAGGGGGGGGAGACACGCAGCAGAACGGAGAGATGCTGTGGACGTCATGACAAGATACAGTCCATTTATAATCCTGCAGGAAGAAATCAATGCGCCTCAAAGAGCAACCTATGCTGGAGAGGAGTAATTATTGTGGGACTCCAGGTCAGCTGGCTCTCAGAGGGAAAAAAAAACGGCGGCCTGCTGAGCGTGCCTTTACAGTCTGCTTTAATTTTCACACATTGGTGCCAACTTTGCAAAGCAACAAAAAAACATGTAAAAGATTGTTCCTTCACAAACAAAAAAAAAAAAAAAAAGAACAGTTTCAGTGAAAAACAAAACCATAAACTACTTAAAAAGAAACATCACTCTTACTGATTTTAACGAGAGCTAAACACACCAACTGTTAATTGTGACCTTCACCATTCAGGCTTTTATGAAAGAGTGGAAAGACGAGAGCCACCGATGGACGATTGCTTTAAAGAGGAAAAAAAAGCAACAGAGCAGAAAGTAAACGGAGCTCTGGGCTGAACACAACATCCACACTATGAGACATGGTGGTGGCAGCATCATGCTCTGATGCTCTTCAGCTTAAAACTTAAGTCCGTTATTTAGAGGCTATGGAGTAAGGGACCACAATGTGTAAGTCACACTTTTCAGATTTTAATGAAATATTCTGCTACTTCACCACTTTGAGGTTGTAACCTGGTAAATTGCCATAAAGTTTAAAGGATATAAAAGAAGTAAAAAGTGATTTGATCAGAATCACAGAGCAGATCTTTCATTAAGAAGTCTGTTTTCATCGAGTTACTTGATGAACCCTTTTACCTTCATCAGGTGTCACACAAACAGAGAAAGCAGCAGATTTACCAAAATCACTGTCACAGGAGTCAGGAGCCTCCCCTCTCTGCCGGCTGGCTGCTGGGCCCTTGGCTCCTGTGTCCATGTGGCAGGCCTTAGCGATGGACGTCACCAGGTACTCGTCGTCCGTGTTCCTCCAGCCCCACCAGCTGATCTCAGGCTGGCTGCAGCGAGCTATCACTGCACCGTTCTTCTGATGTCTGGGAGCCACACAGTAAAAAAAAAACATGTGTCGATGTGCAAACCGCAGGAGGCTGCGGCCGAGCTGAGGCGCGGGTCAGCGAGCTTACCTGTAAACCACCACAGGGATCCTCTTCCAGGATCTGAAGGAAGCCACGCTCTCCAGCTCTTTGTCGGTGATCCAGATCGGAACCAGAAGCTTCTGAGGATAGCTGGAGCACAACCTTCAGGAGAAAGGACAACTTTAATACGACTCACACCCTAACACCACCTGCCTCTGCTCTCATGATGCTTCATTCAGTTTCCATCCACCTGCTGAGGGAGAGACAGACTGAGTGTTTCAGTGAGGATGAAAGTGAAGCGTTGTGCTGAGTCATGGTACTCAGCAGGATGCAGCTGGTTTATTTAGCTCATGGTGCTGCGTCTCCATCTCCCTCAACAGGATGGACAGATCTTTTATTGTACAGGACTTATTTCAAAGCTTTGAGTTCCAGAAAAGGTTTGGAAATTAAACAAACAGTACATTTATACTGCAGCTACAGGGGGGAAAAAAGGGAGAATGGAGGCAGAAATTTACAAAGGATGAGATGCAGGCAGCAAAGCCTGCTAGCGGTCAATTGTTTTAGGCTGGTTACGGTGCAAACAATTAGAAATGTGACATTTTTTAACCGTTTTCAAGAATATTTCACAGCTTTAAAAAAACAAAAACAAAATCAGAGACACTAAAAAGTAACTGGAACCTGCCTGAATCATTTCAGGATCGTTTACAGAAACTAAAGCAAGCTGCTCATTTAGGAAACATTCTGCTTAACGTATGAAAAATAAGTGTTTACTGCACTACTAATCCCTGCATTAAGGTAAACCCCTGTATTGCAGTTCGGGATATTTCAGCATCGTTCTGCAGGATCTTCTTCACATTCATTGTCGGAGCATCATGGCTGCTCTCAGGGTTTTCCACTAACAGCTACCAGCGAAGAGCCCTGCACACATACTTGTAGTTGCAGTTGATGTCAGAAACTCTCCAAACGTTCTGCGTGTCGAAGCCCATCCGTCTGACCTCCATTTCCATCCTGTGACGGACGTGGTCCCCTGAACACATCCATAAACATGGCGGCGTAAATAACAAATGCCAGCTTCTGTTTTCTTTCTCTCTCATAACAATCACAGTCGCTTTAGGTTGATATTGCAAACCTGGGCGACAGAGGTGGACGTGCTGGTCTTCATCGTCTGCGCTGGCTCCAAGACACCAGGCGTGATAGGCCAGAGCGAACAGGTCCTCCAGCCGGGACGGGTGGGCGATGGCCCGGTTCAGGCGCTTCACCCACTCCTGGCACTGCTTAAAGGTTGCAAAGTGGCATCTGTGGAGGATTCAGGGTTTAGATTAGAACATTAATCTAAACAAACTTTTAGTAATAAAAGGAACTTAAAGCTACACTGGCTTTAAACCCAGAGGTTAATCAGCTCTTTGATTTTTGTTTCTGAAAGCTTTAAACATCCCTGCCATTGCTAAAATGAAAACTAATATTTTGGACACCAGCTTCCCTGTCTTCAGGAGAAGAGCTCCCAGCCTGCGTTCCCCCTTCAGTCCAGCAGAGTTAGCCCTCTATCTTTAGCCTAAGGTCAAATAACAGCTCAGGACAAGCAGTGATTTCACAGAAACATAATGAATTAGATTAAACTGAAGTGCTCTCATCACGCATCCTGTTCTATCGAGCTGCACACTAACACACATATATACGCAGCTGAGGAGAATGAATAATGTGATAAGTGCAATGTGACATTACATTAAGCTAAAATAAATCACACTTTTCTGTGCAGCATAAAAGAATAACAGAACAAATAAACATTTATTTTCATTTTTATAAATATTATTTAGGGCTTTAGAGGTAAACTGAGCCTTAAATTTAAAGAACGTTTTCTAGTTGTTTCTTAAAGCAGCACTGTGCATTTTTAGCCACCTGGGGAGCTGAACCCCCAACTACCAGGTTTAACGCCCTGAAAATTAACTAGCAACACCGTACTGTCACTAAATTAACCAGTTACGCTTGCATGTTGAAAATGTCCCCGGTCTGATCTAAATCTTGACTGATTCAAATCCAAAATCTCTGTTTAAATGGACACTAAATAACATCACATCTAATCATGATGTGTGTTTACATGAACTAAGAGTTTGATCAGATGAAACTATTTAAGCTCAGAACTGTCCAATTTCCCAAACAACGGTGGAAAAACATTATGCTGATGTTGCACACATGCGCAGAGGAGATTATTTTACCCCAAACATCCAAATGGTTGTACATGGACACCAATCGGAATTGCAGTTGTAAAAACAAACAAAAAAAACCCCACCTCTCTCATTAAGAATTAAATTTCTTTCCGATCAAATCAGTCTGGTAGCGGACCACTTTGGACCAACAGATAAAGTTCCTTGTAAAGACAAGAAAACACTCACCCCTCTAGACCAAATCCTACATCAGAGAACCAACAGTGTCAAATCTGTTGTGTTTTCTAGCAACGTTTAACTTGGATAGCAGAGGCGCTCAGGCTTTCATAAAGCGGCGCTCTCGGTCACATGACTCATTGAGTGACGGATCCAATCCTGTCCAGAAACCTGAGAGAGCATCGACACGCACCAAGTGTTGATATTGACCTAGAAATTCATCTAATTAGGGCTGAAACTAACGATTATTTTGCTAACTGATTCATTTGTTGATTATTTGTTCGATTAATAAACGGATGGTAAAAGGTCCTGATAGAAGATTTTTTACAGAATTAAACCAGGTGAAAGTAAAACTTTTCCACCTGAGGTGTTCTGGACAGAGCCGATGGACGGACAAAAAAGTTTATTAATCTTAAATACAAAGTATTTACATATTCTTTACAATTTTAATATAAATTCTGCTCTAAGTGGGTTGATCTGTCAGCTACAGGTATGTTTTGGAGTCTCTTTACTCCAGTTAACAATTAATCAATTACTAAATTAGTTGACGAATATTTCAATCATCGATTTATCAAGATTAATTGTTTCAGCCCTACATCCTCTCAAATGAAGCTAATAGTCGGGTTAAAAGGTACTCAGTGTTGCTTTAAATGGTATAAACATTAAAGTGTTTCACTATGAGTGTTTTATTACTCTAACCTTATTTACAATAAGGTTAGATCAACTTTTAAATCTGTTTTCCACAGATTCACACTAAAGTTGAACAACTGGCTAAGCAGCGAGTAATTCAGAAGGTGACCTGATGTTTCTGTGATGTAGACAAAAATATATATAGTCTTTGTCTAATCTAACCAGAGTAACTTCTTCCATGTGCTCAGAACAATTTAACAGACTTTATTCTTTCCACTCAAAAAAAAAAAAACAAAAACAAGCACAGCTCTACAGATTAGTCTCACCTGATCCTCATTTGAAGTTTCTGCCTCTTTAAAGACTTGGTTTGCAAAATGTTTCGACCATCACAGATCATTACGCTTAATACCCAGTTACACAATAAATAATTACATTCAAATAAAACACTTAAGTATCTGATGCAATGTGCAAAAGATTTAAGGGGAAGAAACAGACTTTGCATTTCTTCTTCATGTGTTAGTCTGATATAAAACTACGATCTAAAACCAGGAGAAGAACCAAACTGTCCTTTTCCTACCTGACAACTTTGGAGTCTTTGCAGATGATGTGCAGCTGGAACATATCTCTGCTTTCCACATTTTCTACCAGCCTGAGCGGCACCTGTAGGGGGAGACAGAGCGCACACAATCAGTTTTTTTGTTTTATCAGAGGACATTCTGCAAAGAAATCCCCACCTTCACCTTCAGGACTGCATCTTTACTTAGAATCAATATTTGTAATATATCAACACTTTTTTCTCCCTGTCAGCTTCTCAAAATTACTTGAATTTGCTCCAAAGCTTCACAGGTGGGAAAATACTTAAAGGTGCAAGACTATGCATCACATGAAACCAAAATACCTGCCGTTATGAGAAAAACAAACTTGTTTAGTGTAAAGGGTATCAAAGTTTTTCATCTCTTCTCAGCGTTAAAGACAAAGAGACTTTGTCTTTTGCGCTTTCCAACCACATAGAGTGAAGGACTGAGTGAGCAGGCTGTCTAATCTGTGACAGAGGGATGTGTTTTATCTTAGTGTACTCACAGAGATCTCACTGTCCGCACCAGGGTAGGTCTAAAACACAGTACCACCATGGAGCACACACAAAGAGAGGGAGGGAGAGGAGACACAAGAAAAGAGGGAGTGGGAAAAAAATTAAAACCAAAAAAACTTAGGAGACAAAATGGAAATGAAAAGATAAAAAGGAAAGAAAACAGCAAAGATGAAAGCTAACAGAGTGGATGTGGTGCTAACGGCACATGTCCAAATCAAACATGGATCATGGTGAGACAGAAAGACAAACAAAGATGGGAGCAAAGGGCAAAAACAGCTTAGAAGTATGGGGTGATTTGTGAAAGGACATGTAAGGGAAAGGTTGTGGCTTTCAGACGCAGTTCATCGGTGATCAGTAGTACGGCGACGCTTCGCCACGGACATATTAACTCCTGAGTTAAGCTAAATCTGAAGGAGCGTATTTAATCATCAATCCTTTTTCCCTACTCGTTTCCACAAACTGAATCCTGGAAAATTTAACAAGGATTTGGGAAGAAGGAGAACATTTCACTGCCAACGAGGACAAACAATATGCTCATTTGTGTTTGAGCAAGGCTTGACGTCAACAGGAGTGGACGGCGGTGCCAGCGGGGGCCGGGCTTTAACACTCGCATGTCACGTTCCAGCCTTTTCGCCGGTAGATCAAAAGAAGGCCAGCAACTCCTGTGGTACAGTGTTGGTACAACAAACAATGCTGAAGCGGCGCTAAAACCACTCAGCAACAAGTACTCTGGTTGAATTCCTCAGCTTTATTTACCTTGTTAGCTCAGTTATGCGTTTATAAAACTTAAACGGGGTGAAAGGGGACAGCCTGTGTGTGCAACAATAAACCCTCCTCCCTGCTGCCATTGGCCTGTGGAGTGGCGTGGCATCACGGCTGCAGCTTTCACTCAGACACATCTGCTGTTTGTACTGCAGCAAACTAATCCAGCGGCTCCCTTCATCCAGAGGTGAACTCACATTGATGACGGAGTCCTTGAACTTGATGTGGAGTCTGTAGTTGGAGATTGCAATGACGGCTTCGTCTGCATGACCGAGATATTCCACTCCTTCCCCCTGAAGAACTGGGAATGGTACCTGCAGAGACACAGACGGAGGTTTAAGTAAAATAAAAAACGCTCTTGATCCACAGATTTATGTACTGATTCATCAACCAGCTGATATTAGTCTTGCTTTGTTTGATTGTTAATAAATGTCAACTTCTAGTATGAATTGAGACGTTTGTAAAAAATTTTTATGCATCATTTTTATCATATAAAAACAGGGGAATAAAAATCCATTTTCAAATCAGCTAAAATGTTCAGCAGTGCAGATCTGGGATCAGATAGACTGATTTCAAAATAATGTACATCAGAGTTGGCCCTAAAAATAAACAAGAAAAAAAAAGTACTACTTCTGTTCACATATCAGAGCAATTCTGATGTAAAATAGTATCCAAGCACCTTTAGATTTTTCATATTTATTACATAACCAAATAATTTAAGGTCATTTTGTTCGCAGTCATGTTAAAGACCAATGCAATATGTAAAATGGAGGGAAAATTACATGGTTTCAATTCTAGAGGCTACAATTGCCTTTAATTTCCAGCTGTTTTTTTCTTTTTTATCAAAAAAGGTTTTTCTAGAGACATCAGTAAACAAAGGAACAAATCATAAAGGTCAGTTATGTTTGTGGGGTCATTCAAAGCAGAGTTGGGTTATAAAATAATGTCTCGAGCTCTAAAATGTCACAGACTGCTGTTGAATCTACTTTCAGTTTGTCACAAACAATATGAGATCAAGCAAGCAATATGCAGCAATGTGCTCTAGAAAAAGGCAAAGACATTGTGGCATATCACTCAACATGCATGTTAGGTGCTGTTTTATTGTAAATAACAAAAAAGAGATCTTTGTTAATAAATTTATTTTTGTTACTTTTTTGCATTTGCACATTTTTTTAATAACTTAAAAGGATTTTTCAAAAAATAAACATTAAACACCATCCTTGTTGTAAAACGTGGCTGTTAGTGTTGGATGGAATAAACCTTTAATGCAAACACAAAATGTGGAAAAGCTAAGAGGGGTGTGAATACTTCTGCATGGAGTTCCTGTAAAGTAAAAACCTCCACTAATTAAAACCAATGACAATAAAGCTGGCATGCATGTCTAAAGTGTCCCATTAGAACGTGCCTCTAGCCTTACAGAGAGACCTTTGTGAGCATAAAGGGCTTGTTGCCGAGCCTGAATGAGCAGACAAACAGGAGGCAGGGCTGCAGGACAGGATCCCAGCCTTTCCATTAACATTCCTACTTTTGCCCATTTTATTATAGTCACAGCCAAGCCCCGGCTTTGGTTGCAGCACCCTACATTAAGGTAATTGGTTTTCTAGAAGAGGTCAACAGAACTTTTTTTGTTTTTTTTTTTAACTCTTATGCTGGGAATTATCTTCAAAAGCCAAACGACTGGATGTGGCACAGTTATATCTGCCAGCTCCTCAGTAATGTTTCTGAAGCTTTCACAGCGGTCGGCTTCTCACCTTCCTTTTTAAGAGATTGTTAGTTTACTGTTTAATGTCACTCATGCTTTTTCAAGAGGATTAAAAAGAGCAACGTTGTTTTTTTACAGGAAAGCATGAGGTCAGGTACGACTTTTCTGTTCAGTCTCCTTTAAACAACTTTGCAATCATGAATGGCTACTTAGATCTTGTTTGGACTCTGTTAGAGGGGACAATGGCGTTGCTTGGAGACAACATTACCTCATACTGCATTAGCATGTGTTGCTGAGTCACTCAGAGCTGGAGTTACCAGGGCATGCTAAAAAGACCGCATGCAGTGAGGCAGATGGGGGGGATTATTACAAAAATCAGGCCGACTTGAAACTAGAGAAACAGCAGCAGCCATGATTGTTTCAGAGCAAAACAAGAATGCATTAAACTATCAAGCAGGATGAGCGTCACAGCCATAAAACGATATAACAGCTCTCGCTGACCTTGACCAGCTGAGCTAAAATAAAAAGCAAAAAAATGTGAGTAAAATTACTGCAGTGTGTGGTTTTATTTCTTTTTTTTTTTCTATTTCCTGTCAGTGTGTCCCTCGGTTGATGAGGAATGGGTGTTAAGACACCCCCTGATGTTTACCCTGCACCTGCTGCTGCTCTCCTCAACAGATGCTGCATTGGTCCAGACAGGGAAAAAAAAGGAAAAAAGTCCAGCTTAACCTGGGAAATTGAGCACACAGCGCTCTGCAGCAAAACACTGGAGCCAAATATAGACAGTGACTCCCCTGGTATAACCAATCCAACTATTAAAACATTTAAGGCCTTTCAATTTCTCTCTTACCTCAACAATACCTCATCTGAGCTAATCAAGAGACAGAGGAACAAAATAAACCAGAGTTCCTTCACACTTTTCAGCTTTACCATTTCAAACTTTTCCAGACTCATATTTCCAAAGTTTCCAGAACTTTCTACCCAGACAGGAAAATATAAACCCAACACAGACATAAAAAAAACAAACCCAATATCAGTTATAGAACGAAAAGCTGAGCACAATAGCACCATTGCATTCATGTGCTAAAACCAAATTAATGTTGCCAGTTTGCATGAATTATTAATGCAAAGACATTAATATGCTTGAAATGAGATTCTGCAGCCACTGAATCTGATTGTTTCTCCACTCTGGGAGACACCCAACACTTCCTGCCCAGATTGCCATAGTTAGCATGCTGTACAGACTGGGAGCTGCATTAAACAAGCTGCGCTCCTAAAGTGGGAGCATGAGTCACTGGCAGCTGGCAAGAGCAGCAGAAGATAACTGTGTCACGTTTCCTCTAAGAAGCCTTAGGAAGCACAAACGTGAAGACGACGAACCACGGGGAAAAAACGGGCCGAGAAGAAACGCCCATGAATAATGCTCTGACTAGCGTCGTGACTTCCGGTTCAAGCAGCCCGCATGTCAGGGCATGCACGCTCTGCTCCAAGGTACAACGAAATGTACAGACTCAGAGCAGCAAAGTATTAATAGAGCAGTGGAAGAAATACTGAATACAGAAATGACTGAGAACAATCAAAAGATACCAAAGCAGGGATAAAATATGTGACTGCATGTGTGAATGCAGGGGGGGGTTGGAGCATATCAAAAATGATTATCAAGCTCCAACCAACACTACATTAAACTCTCTCACCGGAAGGCTTTTTAAAGAAGGCCACTTTATAAATAACAACTCTAAATGAGCCGATTTTCCCCTCAATTCATTGGAAATCAACTGGAAACGTGGTTCAATTGAAAAGCACAAAAAACCCAGCAGAGGATAACCGCAGGCTGGGCGGCTCCCTCACCCCATCCATCTTTCTTTTGTCATCTTCTCTATAAACATGATGCTCAGCTCCATTAACCAAACAGCCTAAAAGCAAACGCTCTACTCCAAAGAGAGCAGACTGAAAATTGCCCATCAAAGCTTCATCTTCACCAACAGTCTAACAAGTCCTCCTCTCTCCAGTGACCCAAATGTTTTGCAGCTGCCCTGTTTTATTCTCTGCAGGAGGGAGGATGATATTCTTAAGAAAAGAAAATGGGCGCCACAGGTTACATTTCAGCAGAGACGTGAAAATAAATGAAACTTTGGAAAGAAACTTTGTGCGGAAACACTAAGTTACAAATTCTCTGCACAGTTTATGTTGATGGATAAAGGGTTCCTACACCTCGCTTACCATCAAATCAAACACTTTCCAACAGCAAAATTCCCAAACCCTACTAGTGTTCATTTTACTCTATTATTATTATTATAATGAATATGAATTATTTAACTCTACATATGAATATAGTGATGAATGACTTTCTAGGGGGGGGTCACTAATCTGTGGCAATGTTAATTAAGGAGTCAGGGGCTGAATAATTTTGGAACCCCTTCATACAGAGAACCCCTGCCAACCTTGATAAACAGGTTAAATGACCCCCTCCACTGTTTTTAACAGTTTTCATAGTTAACCTTCGTCATCAACAAACCGAGCTGGAAATGTATCTAAACGTGACAAAAAAAAACAAAACAAAACATGATAAATGTACCAGAAATGTTTCATTGGCCTTCAGTCGGATGGTCAGAAATTAAATAATCCAATATTTTTCTGATCATTGAGTGAACTATGTCAAAGTTGATGGTAAAAATAATTTCATACTTAATAATAGTGGAAGTTAATACTGACGCTTCTTCATTTTCAGTAGAAGTGAGATCTTAAAAAGATGCCGGAGGAAGTTTAGCCATGTTAGAAGAGCTACTGAAGATGAAAGTATATTTTCTACCACATGCTGAGATTTTCCATTCAGGTCATTAGAGGGCAAGAGAGAGTGAAACTTTAAACTGATAACAGGAAGGGTAGATGAAGAAGAGTGAAACGTTTTAAGGTTTCAGCCTCCGCTATGGAACATGATGCATTTTGGAGATTGACGAGTTAAGATATGGGCTAAAACACACAGAGACTTAAGGTTTTAGCATTGCTAGCTTTGCTAACCATTGCTATTGCTGATATGAAATCATTCAGAAAGCCAGCTCCATAATTCGTCTTGTTTTAAAATAATAAAACCAGTTTTCATAGAAACTTCTCATGTAATGTAAATATTCCTTGTAATATCCATAAGATTTAATAAAATAATAATCACAACGATCCTAACAACACTGTTTTTTGATTCCCAATGGAAGTGTTCCTCTGTATTTAACCCAACCCTTAGGGAGCAGGGAGTAGCAACCTGGGTATTGTTTTGGATCAGCCTCCGCAGGATGCTAACCTCTAGGATCGTTACAGCAATGAGGTTGGAGCACATATTTTAAATCCCATTTTATATTCTATTATATAATAAAAACTTTAAAAGGAATCAGGATCAGCTAAAATGTTATGTTTAAGGAGATCAGAAATTGGTAACGAAGCTCTATTCAGTGCATCTGTGCAAGAAAACCAAGTCCTTGTGATGGAGCTGCATTCAAGGATGTAAATCTGCACTCAGCCATGTGAAAAATTATTAATGAAAGAATACCTGAAACAGATGGCAACTGCTCAAGAAAAAAAAGTGATGGGACTTTTTTTTTTTTACTTATCTGAGCAACAGCTGGCAGCTCCTGTGTGGTTTGGTGACTTTCAACATCCAGCAAAAAGCAAACCCATCAGCTTAGAGCAGAAAAAAGATGTTTAACAAAACCATCACCAAATGCTGACCTTGTTCACCCATCAGTGCTACGTGTTATTCTTAAAAGTCAGAGAAGATGTTAAATGTGAGTGAGACGATGAAAAGAAAAGGACTCTTTTGTAAATTTAAAATACAGACTGAGTGACAGGCTGTGAGAGTAAAGGGATGTTTTCTAGAAAATATTCAGCTGACCTGAAGGCTTTCATCCTCCTTCACCAGTTCTTTCTGGGGGAACAAGTCTTTGGCCTTGATGTACTCCAGACTGGGAGGCCCCTCTTCACCCTGGTTAATCGAAAAAGCAAAACACAGTTATCATTATATACATCGAAAGTTTAGTATTGATGCAGGGGGAAATGAAATGCACACAAAAAAAATTAACAGCAGGACCAATCCTTGGCTGGTCTTATATCTGAATTATGTGGTAGATGAAGGGTTATTAACCTCCGGTTTAAAACAGATCAAGGACATGTTTTTATCAAATACAATCACAAAACAAATGTTAAAAAAGGCAAAAGAAACCCAAAACATACGTTCAACAAGCAGAAACAACCTAGTATTAAGCACGTCTTTCAAATGTGTACAGCTCAGTCTCCAAACATATTCGATCTGAAATGTGATGTTTTCTTTATTCATAGTTATACCATAGCACTGGTTTAAAATAACAACTGGCACTAATGACAACCATCCAGACTGGAGCAACAGGAACATTTCTGATGAATCCAACAAGCAGCAGCCTCATGAAGTTCATGCCCAATATAATAGATGGGTTACTAAAATTAGACTGCAATTCTTCAAGTGGAGGCAGAAACGACAAAAAGGGAGGAACAAAAGAGACCAGGCAGCGCCGTCCTTCTGCAGCCAAGGGTGCTGGCGCCCTACTCCGGCTGAATGAACACTTATCAGGTCATACTTTAAATCCTTGGGAGAGAATAAAGTGATTACACTGAAGGACCTGCATAGGGCCTTTATTTTCTCTTAATTGACTAACATGATTCACCTAGGAGTGCTTCACCTCCACAACATCCAGGACTTCTTATCTAAAGTATTATTAGACTTATTTTAGCCCATTGTGAACTTGTTTACACAAAAAGTGGAATAAGAGTCCGTCCTTTGGACTTTATTTTTCCAAGATGCATAACATGTCCCAGGACAACAGCACAAAATAAACGAGAAAGACCTTGTTATTTGTGAATCTGCAATGACCATCTATTAAAGCTCCAAGCAGCTAATTAAACCCCACAATAAGGTGGCAACCTGTAGAGCAAACTGGTCACAGATGAACAGTGTTCCCACTGCGACAACCTGGCTACTACAAACCAACAAGCCGATTTCCAAACCGTAGAGTATCATAGGTTACAAATTATAATGGAAAGATTATTTTCTGGCATGTATAATGCAGAGGAAGTAATCACATCTCTGGAAACATTTAACATTCGGCATCGTTGCAAAAGCATTCATGTGACAGACTTAGTATGCAAGTATTGAATCTCAAGCCCTCTATCAAGATACTTATTTGTGATGGTATCGATACTAAACAAAGTGTTTGCATATTTTTGCTTTTGTTCATTTCAGATTTCTAGATCTGTTTTAGCACATTCAAAGAATAATACCTCAAACAACATGAATCTATTTTCATATTGTGTTATATTTGGGTTTATTTTGCATTAATTTGGACACTTACTTAACAGATATTAGCTAGGATTTAGTTCAGACAGCAGGTGTCATATTGAGATAAACAAAGCTGAGTTTTCTATGTTAATAAACATTTTTATGCCTTTATTTGGCATTTTATATCCCCATGGTATAGAAAACATGATTTAATATAATACGTATTCTTGGGTATCCTAGATAGGCTAAAACAAAGTGGAACATAATTAAAAAATAAAAGGAGAAGAATGATGTTTTTATCTTTTAAAATGCTAATATGAAAACTCAATGCTTGGTAGAGTCACCTTTCAATGTAGATGCAGCTGAAAGACCTTTTAGGTAAGATTGTAAATGCAACAGAGGGATGTTTTAAAGAGCTGTTTGTATTATTAAAATATTTTCTGGCTGTTAGAAGAGCATTTCTTACAATAAACATAGAGGTGCACAATATTTCAATATCAATATATAATGCTATGTGATTTAATTCAATATCGATGATGTGACTTTTACACATACTTTCAATAAACATCAAAGTTCCAGGTTTTCATGTAGTTTTATGTGTTTTTGTTTTTTAAAGCTAATATTTATTAAATGTTTGAGGATTTTTATAAACATTGCAAAATACTTGTCATAAGTTTGTAAAGTCATAAGGTTTTTATTTGTCCTACATCGTCATCAAATTATATCGTATCGATGGAAATTAAGAAATGTATCGTGATATAAATTTTGGACATATATTTCAGGCCTAAATAAACACAATAACAAAAAAAAAAAAAAACTCAAAAGCATTTTTTGTTTAACATCCGTAGCTATCCAATTGGTTCGAAAACTATTTCCGCTGCAAGTCAGTTTCTTTTTAGCAGAGTTTATGATGCATGTTGTGTTTTGCATGTGGGTCAAACTGCTGTGTCCCAAAATAATCAAAAACAAAAATAAAACAAAGATTAAAAACAAAACCAGGACTCATTCATGCAAAAATAAAGGTTAAAAATAAACAGAATGCATACAGTGGGGAGAACAAGTATTTGTAGTATTTGTATTTTGGCCCACTCCTCCATACAGATCTCCTCCAGAGCCTTCAGGTTTCGGGGCTGTCCCTGGGCCACACGGACTGTAAGCTCCCTCCAAAGATTTTCTATTGGATTCAGGTCTGGAGACTGGCTAGGCCACTCCAGGACCTTAAGATGTTTC
>JAUZNJ010113646.1:0-15837 GCA_034780135.1 Jordanella pulchra | reverse complement strand
TGCAACAGTGGTGGATAAAGTCTGTTATGCCGCCTTCATGTAATCCTGTGAAGGTGCAGAAATTGTGTTTTTTTTTTTGGCGCTTCAACTGGCCATTCGCACTGGCACACATTTAACTCGGTGACTCTTGACTTTTTCTAGTTTATAGAGAACTGTGCTATACCTGACATATACATATAATGATGTAATATGTAATGCAAGATATTTGTGATGAGCCACTGGCACTGATTCAACAACAGTTTGAAATGTAAAATCATCAACACAACACTTGCAAACATTCCAGCAACCAGTGAAAAATAAAATAAATAAAAGGCTTGATTTGTCATTCCCCTGAAGTGGAACGTTTGAACAGCAATCAATACCCCTCGAGTATTAAGTCCCAATTTTGGCAAAGTAGATCTTCTCTAAATACAATCCTCATTCCTTTGTACTTTTGTTTGTTGTCCTTAGCACAAGCCTTAAGAATAAAAACAATATGAGTGAGATTTAAAATTTTCTGATCTTTACAAAGCACGTAAAAACACAGAAAATTAAGTGTCACATTTAATCTGAGAAAACTCTCCACTTCAAAAACGGATAAAAAGGTGCTTTACAGAAAATGTCAATTGCATAATTGAATCAGGGTCAAGATTAAACTAGACCACTGGAGGGGTTCTGGACAGAGCATCTTTTGAGGTAAAAGTTTTTCATCTTAAATGTAAAATATTTTCATATTTTGTGCAGTTTTGGTTTAATCCCTGCTCTGAGTTCATCGCTCTTTGGGCAACCAACATATTTCAGAGTCTGTTTAATCCTGTTAATGATTAATCTTTACTAAATTAGTTAGTCATTAGTTTTTGATAGTCGTTTAATTGTGACAAAATTAAATAAACATGTTCTCCTTTTCTTCATTGTGTAAAAATGGACCCAGTGACATTTTTAAAAATGTTACATGTTTTCTGTGAAAGCTTTCATGCATGTACACGGATAGAAATAAAGAAAATCTAAGGAGAAAAAATTAATACAATTAAGATTATTATGAGTAAAATTGTTTTGTACAAATTGGTTTCTCTTAGTGATAAGAACTAAATAAGAGAATACTTCCATACATCGATTTTTTAAACTTTATTTTGTGATGGTGATGCTTTGTGAAAACCGTTTTGTGCTGCTTTCTTCCTCTTCAAACATGACTGTGCACTAGTGCAAAAAAGCAAGGTCCATAAAGACATGAATAGCAGAGTCTGGTGTGGATAAATTTGACTGGCCTGTACGGTTTTCAACCTTTGGGATCAATTAATGTGAAGACTGAGATCCAGGCCTTCCCGTCCCTCATCGGCGTGTGACCTCACAAATGTGCTTCTGGAAGAAGAGTCAAAAAATTCCCATAAACACATTTCTAATCCAAGTGCAGAGCCTTCCGGACATCTGAAGCTGCAAAAGTGTGGACTGAAATCATGTATCTTAGATCAGTTTAGGTTCCAAACAGAACATTTGTAAGTGAGACACACTTAAAGAAGCCTTGGTTTGCACTGGATTAGAAACTAGTTCTTACCAGGAACAATAATCCTAAAACTCCTTATTTAACTGTTCTCCTAGAGTCTAACCACCTTGTACTGAAAAAAATCCTTTTTAACTATAAATAATAGAAATATAGGAGCTGCAGAATTAAGGGGTTGCTTAGTCTGCATTTTTTTATCTTTTGTTAAAGATGCTGTCGAAATGGAGCAGTGTTAACAAATAAATATGCTATTGTTAATTAAGTCCGCCTACAGAATGGAACTATTGAGTTGATTTAATATTTTTGGCAACAACCTTTGGCTCTCTAAAATATGATTTTGTTGTGCTGACACATTACTTTTAACATTATATATGATGTTGTTGGTCCTACTGGTTCAGAGGATTTAAAATAAGAGCATTGTTTAATGCCAAATAAAGCTGCATTCACAGGGAATAACCTTTAATGTGTCTGTTTTATTTCTTTATTTACTACATATGTTTATAAAGTTAACTTGAGAATATAAGATAAGACTTGGAGGTAATTCAGATTTAATAATCTAATTTTAATTGGATTTCTAGGCAGTTGTTTGATTTTGCGTAGGAAAATGAGACGACTTGTAGATTTGACAGACCTGCTGCAGCCTTTGTTGCTCTCATTTTCCTACCTCATTATAAAGGGTAAAAATATTTCAATTTCATATAAAAAAAAAAGCAAAACTCCTTTACCAAATTACTTCCATGAACTATAATACAATTTTGCAAGTCATTTAGCTGAAAATAGGCTTTTAAAAACAGCCCACGCAAGACATGGTCACTTTTATGCGTCACACAATGATGATTCATCTGCAGTTCCAAACAATCACATGGGAAAAGCTTATGATAAGATTTGATCTATTACGTTAATTAAGATCTATGTTTGAAGATTATATTAACTAATAACTGGGGTCAAAGCAACAAGCTGCACCCTGCTAAACCGAATAGATGCTACTTATCATCGCTACAGGAATGATGGATATCTCTGGTGATGTTTCCGGTCATTTTTTAACTTATTTTTTCCTGCGATTAAAAAGAAACAGGCTGAATTTTTTAAAGACACATACAGCACAACATCCATCCAAATATTTGAAACATAGGATGTTAAATATGTAAAAAAGCAACAAAGTTCAAAGAAAACTTTGAAAGACCATGAGAAGTCCAGGGATTCTGCTGATTAAGAACAATTTAGGGAAAATTTGTGCTTTTAGGCACCAAATGTGAAGTGATTGAAGATGGTTCGTATGTTGAACTCCCTGTTCTGCACTGATTCTCTGCTCTTCTGATTCTGAGTAAAGTACTGTGTGTTCTGCTTGAGGCCAGCACATGGAAGACATCCTTTATCTGTGAATAAATGCAGAGTAGCCAGAAGACACTGGCAGATGCTACACTGACATAGCAAGTCTGGGAAAAAAACGTTAATATTTGGCTTCAAGCTGATTTTTACTCCCATGCTTGGAGTCACATCCTCACACTGATAAATGGGATCTAATGGGGACAGCAGAGGTTTTTCAGATTAATAACATTCATTGTGGCTGAAGTTGATGCAGCTGGCAGAGGGATCAGATGGTGAAGATTGTGATCTGTGATGCATCGCTCTTGTCATGTTAAAGTGTTAGTATTCAGCACACAAAACCTGTATCTGTTTGCATCGCATACTCTGCTCTCATCTCCATACACCATCTGCAATTTACCATACTGGCCTGTTCATCGCTTCAGAGAGAAATTGCCCCCCCACGCACCCACAAACACACACACATGCTTTCGTCGCGTCCTGGAAGGGGATTAGATTGAACAGAATCATAAATCATTTGCTTTATCATTTCTTCAACCTCAATAAAACTTCTCTAAATGGAAATTTACCACCATTGTCGCTGGGGTTTACTTCAAGAGAATGACGGAATAAATCAGGTTTGCTTGAATAGGAGCGTCATAAGCTACGGGAAAGTTCTGCAGCTTTAAGATGTTCAGGAAAAAAACTCCCTTGGAGCCATAAATCAGCATCTCTTCATGGTCTGACTGGACTCGGTGCTCTTGAGTGTTTGTCGATAAAAAAAAAATCTAAATAATCTGCACAGTCCTATATTAGAGGGACAATACACAGAGAGCCTTTGAGGTAGGGTTGGATCAAATAACTGAGTTACAAAAGTTATCTGTGTATTACTGCTGTACAACATACTGAAGGTTTGATGGAAAGAGAGACATTTAAACCCCAGAATTTGGAGTAAAAAAATAAAAATGCTAAAACCATTTACAGTGTTTCTGTCAATAAGTCACAGTGGCAGATGTCATTGATTTAATATCTGACCAAGTAGCTCTTAAAGTAACTTTAGGCTTCCTGTCTTCAAAAACTGACAAAGACACAGGCAACGTTTGCACTGCATTTGAACACCTGGCACAAATGCTTGATGCAGGCTTCTTGCACCATTTGAGGGGTCAGATTAAGACTTTTTAAGACCTAAAATATATATTTTAAGACCCAAAAATGTTTTCCCAGAGAATATAGTTTCATCTTGCAAACAAATCTCACAGTTGGCCATTCCTTTTTTCTTTTTTGTATTTTGAAGGCACAACTTAGCCAACATATTGGCTTTGTAATTTTTTATTATTTGATATAGGCTTTGAAATTTGTATTATTTAACTAAACATGTCACTGTATTATATTTTTGGGTCCAAAAATAACAATAAAACCAAACATTTAAATAAATGTCCATTTGTTTTGTTTTTGTAGTTATGTTCATGCTCTGGTCAAACTACATATGGCTGCTCATTGTGGTGCGTTATCGCTCCTTCTTGTTGAAGGAAGGGATGCCATACTTAGCAATGTATGCAGTCTATTTTTCACCACACGTAAATAAATCCGCAAGCTGGGAATTGGGAAACATGGCAGCAAAGATGCCATTTACTTCTTCGTTTGCTTTGAATGAACTGCCTCACAACAGTAAATAGTACCCACAGAAGCTTCTGTCTTTTGGGTCTCTGGCTGTGTTACAAATCCTGTCAAAGCCGAATGGGAGGAGGCAACTGAACTTGGCTCAGGTTATACAGGAAACAATGGAGAAATTAGCCTGCTCCAGCTAGCTGCCATCACATTTTGCTGGTGTTTTTCTCCTTTCATGTGTCACTCGGTGGCTTTTAGCCTCATATTTCTAAAAAAAAAACAGTATTTTTGCAGAACTTGCGCACAGTGCTGTTGTCATTATCAGCAGGAGCCAGCCAACTCCTAAATGACTCAACTTCCATTCATTTTGACAAAAATTACGTTTTCCCTATCTTGCTTGATATCACTTCCTCAGAAATGCGACAACCTAGAAAAGCGATGCCACGTCACGACGTACCATGTTCTTATCGCATGGTAATTAATGTCACAAATACAAACAAATCTTCTGTTTTCGATCAAAATTCTTTTTTATCACCATTAAAAACTGCAGTTGGAAATGTAATGCCTGCCGTCAATGTTTAGCCAATTTAAGACCTTTTTTTTCAGATTTCTAGTTAAGATTTTTCAAGTATGCTCGTGTTTTGTATTCATGTCAGTTTAATCTAGTTTATTGACATTGTATCAATTACCTTATCATTAGGTATTAAGCTGTGTACATTTTTCAGAAGAAAGGAAAATACTCTTCCTCCACAGTAACCGCAAGTAAGTCCTTATTCTATTGAAGTAAGAATAGTTTTTGGTATTTGTATGTAAGCCAGTGTTTTATATTAATGTTCAGCAGTTTGAAATTGAACTTATCGCTCTCAAATGTCTGTGGGAAATTGTGTTTTTGTCATATTATAGCGAGATTCTTTTATGCATCATCACATTTTCTCACTACACAAACGTGGCTATTTCGACCTGGGTTCCCAAGAGAAATTGTGATTCAAAGGGAAGAGATTTTTGTTGAATATATTTGATTTATTCTGCATTTGTTGGACTGCAATAAAACAGTCAGTTGATGTTTATTGAATTGTGCTGTGCATCAACAACAGTGGTGTACTTGTGAGGATGTTTGTGAATAGTGCTGAGGAGTGCAGAAGTGACAGAGACCAAACAGCAACAATCATAAATTAAACAAGAGTCTGTGGAGCAGGTTAAAAAAGCAGTCCTCTTGATGGACTTATAACCCAGACTTATCGACGGAGTTGTTTTCCACCTTTAGGTTATTGCTGATAAATTCACACATTTTGGTTCTAAACAAACAAACTAATGATAAACTGATGACAATAATCTGCTTAGTTCTTTTAGTGTTTTTGTATATTTGTTAGTGTTCATTTTTTATATAATATGTTTCAGCACATTGGTGGTCTCTCTGGGTACTCTGGTTACCTCCCGCAGTCCAAAAACAAGACTGTTTATTGTCCTTAGGTCTTAGTGTGTGTGCATGGTTGTTTGTCTCTGTGTCGTCCTGTGATGGACTGGCGATCTGTCCAGGGTGGACCCTGCCTTTCGCCCATGGACTGCTGGAGATAGGCACCAACCTCACCAATAAATGGGAGAATATGGGTGGATGGATGTTTCAATTCTTGTAAAGATTCAATAGAAATAATTCTGACAGACTGATGACGATGGTTTCCTACCTGTGACTAACTGGGTGAGACCAGTTTGGACTTGAGCATCACATATGCTCACATTCTACACCAGATTATGCCTCTTTATGTTTGCATGGGCTCATGGTGCATAGATGAAATCAAGCTGTGTTGGTCAATAGTTGGTTTATACAATAATGTTTAGCATATTTAAATATTTAAAAAGCTTTGACTGATATAATGGTTTCTCAGGATGATTGCCCTCGGACTCTGCACTGGATGTTTGATTACTTGCTGAATGTATGCTCTGAATATTTAATAGTCTTACCAAAAAATTACAACCTATAATAATAAAGATTTAACAAAAATCATTGATCTGTAATTGCACAGAGAAGGTAATGTTTTTTTTCATTTATGTCATCTAAGGCATGTAATTATGTTTTACCAAAATCTAAAGCAACATTTAATGGGTGGAAACCTGTCACATTTAAGGATTTATATATCTAACTGTCATAAGCATATCAATGAAAAAAGATCCGATACTGTCCAACACCCAATGGGAGCAGATAAAGGGAAACAAGTGAGGGATAAAGACTGAGCCATGTTTGATCCTATGAGAGAAAGGTTTGATTAAAAATCTGCTATTCTAACACACATGGATGTGCCTGTTAAATAAAGGCTAAACCAGTTTGATGCATTTCCACAAATACTCACTTGATGTTGTTAATGATCTGATGAAATATTTTGACCGTTTAAAAAGGTGCTGTTAGGCCAAGTAGAAGAAGAGCAGCATGATCACTAGAATCATTTGCTGTGAACATGTAAGTAAAAAAGTCTTACCAAAGCAGATTTTGCACTGTGGTGAGTTTTAACACCAAATTTAAAAAAACATTAGAATATTTGAATCACCTAAAAAGGCCTTAACCCAAGTGAAGGTACCTCTCATGAAGATGCTCACCTATGGAAATGCGTCTTGTCTTTTCTTCTTTTTTTGTGAAAAGGAGGGTTGGAACATATTTGTCCTAAATAGTTCTGTGTTTAGTGTTGCAACTGAAGAAGTGTTATTTAAAGTTGGGAGGCGATGGACACAGTTCAATGTATAAACATGGGCAATATGTATATAATAACTATTTTATGTGTATTCATGTAGAATGACAGACTGCAGAAACAAGACACAGTCACACACTGTTAGTGCCTAATCTCTTTTCTCAGAGGAAGAAATAATTCACTACAAAGCATTCATCTCAGAACTGAATGTTAAAATGTTCAAATCAACCTGGACTATGCAAGGCTGCGCTCTGTGTGCACCATGTATAGAACTAAGGACGAATGTTTTTCAGAGTTCCTAGTACACACACCCTTTTCACTCTGTCATTACACTGAGCGTTTATGAAATGACCAATCTGGGCACAACTCGAAACAGATGCTGCCGTAAGGGCTGATGCCTCTTAAGGCTGATTAGGCCGATGGGGAGGCACCGTCTCTCAGGATGCCAGAAAAGAATAAAGCTTCCTTCGATGTCGTGAAGCAGATGGCAGCACAGCAACTGGCAGGTCAGTAAGGAACAGCGTTGACCAAACAAAGGCTGAAACACAAACTTCATCAATAGGTTGTCCTTTTATGAATAAAGGTTTCCCTGTTCTGTTTTTTGAAATGCAATCTGAGATCCTTATAGTCATTTTTAAAATACTTATTATTCTTTTTTTCTCCTTCCTGTTCTTACTAAGGCATTTCTGTGTGAAATGTGTGCCACAATTGTTATACTCTGACTATGTATGTCAAAAAAAGTAATAATTTGTAAATAGTATAAATTACTCAATTTTGTACTAAGAAATGTTCAGTTTTTAGTTTTATTTCTAGAGAGGAAAATTATTTGTATGCAATGAAAGAAAAATAATAACATTTATCCCAGTATTATCTCTTATGTTAATGCCAAAGGGTTGAACCGCAATACTTCAAAAGATTACTTCTGTGTTTTCTCAGCAAAATCTTTTTAAACTCAGACGTATTCAGTCACTTCACACCACCGCTCTCATGATATTCAGCTCTCTAACTCTCTAAGGTCAACAGCGATGCGGGATGCATTTAAAGTGACGTCCTGTTTTCATGATCACCAGTCCAGAGGGACTCAGAGATGTGGTCTGCGCTTGCTTTGCTTACATTGGAGTTCCTCTTTGCTCTTTCAGCAAATGGAGGTCACTCAGCGCTAACCTCATTCAGCTGCCAAACTCCACTCTGCAGTTATGTCTCTCATCACTCACGCATCAGTCAGAGAGCAACCACAGTATATTCTACGTGTGACAGCAAGCAGTGCGCTGCTTCAGCAGCAAGCCTTTTAGTCCGCCTCAGTGAGATGTAGGAATGTTTAATCAGGTGGTTGATGAACATGACACTTGAGCTGGATGTTGATTCTTATGCATAACAAACCAATTCTGTTTGTTGGGAAATTACTCAAACTGCTTTCAGTTTATCTAATTAGCTCTGTAGCAACCGAGCAGACTTTTTTTTACTTTCAAACATCTGTTAGTACCTTACTCGGCTCACACTGTGCCACATTACAATCACAGGCCACATAAAACATTAGAAAAATCCAGAATGCGTTTTTGACCCCTTGAGTTGACGCCTTTCAATTACAGTTACAGCTATGACAGCTCTAATTGCAACAGTTTTGATGTGGTTTGCCTTTTGCAGCTTTACACATTTAAAGACTGTAATTTTGTGCATTTTTGTTCTACAAAAATAACTCAGCCTTAAGTTTTACTGCATGTATTTCCAATAAGATTCAGATGCAGGCTTAGTCACCCAAATCATTTTATTGTTCCTCGGGTTGTATGTTTGGGTCATTTCCCTGAAGAAGAACACACCTATTCCTGAGTCTCACCTCAAGATCCTCTAATGCAGGTTTTTAAAAGTCAATACTGACTATTTTGACATCAGTAACTGATTTCTGCTGATATTTTGTGCTGATTCTTTAGGACAATGTTGCTTTCTCTTCTATTGTATGATGAAATGATCTAATACTGTTGAACTGTTGAGCAATAGGGTTTGGGCAACCAGTGGGTATAATCCACGGTGACCCAGAAAAACAGGAGATCGGATCTCCTCCTGAAACTCCAGGATTTCTCCGGAAGAGACAGCACCATTGTTGTGATACTTCAATATTTTTATCACGATCACTCCCCCCCCCAACCAACCACCCAGGGGACGCTATTATAATGTTCAGAGTTTTAATATATTTATTATCCACCCCAGTAGGGATGGTAAATATGTTATTTACTCAAATATTACTCAGACTGTCATATATTGTTTATGAACACACACCATACTGGCTGCATATTAGAACAATAACTGAAAGTGTGAATCGAGCACAAATCATGGTCTAACAGATAATTCTGCACATACAGTATATAGAATAAATTCACCACAACTTCTGTTGAAAATATAAGAGTTCAGCTCCAAGTCAAACATATTTCAGTTTAATACTCTTGACTACAAACTAGTAAAACTCAACTAAAACTAAGCTACGATGTACAAAACATGGTTGAAACTCAAAATCAATGACATGATATAATAGTTAACATGGATTTTATGTTTGAGAACCAACGTTTGTCTTGAAGAATTTGGAATCTGATCAAATTGGCTTTTGGCTAATTTAGAGCAATTGGAATGTTTTCACACCAATCCACAATGCAAATGCAAGTGGTGAATAAAAAATTATTCGGCCAAATAATGTTTTATTAAATGGTTTGCTTAATCAGACATCAATAACCTTTAGTTAACTAATTCTTAATCTTCTTTGAATGAGTTAGCAGTGAGCAGAAAAGAGGATTCCACAAAATGACCTTTGGTCATAATTTGGTAATCAAAATGTAATGAGCAAATGGCAGAACACATAAAAAGTTGACGTTATATCAGTTTTTAATCCCTTAGTGAAATAAAGTTTGTTTTGACTTTAAAAAAGCTCAAAAAATGTTGCTGTAGCATGATCCATCTTGTGGCTTTGTCTTTACTCAACAGTAAACACATGAAATGATCAAAATCATCAAAGAACTTTGTTTTAGTTAGAATCTCTGTCCCTCACTCATTGTGCCAGACCTGTACCTCTCTCCAAATGTTTCAAGTTTTTTTTCATTTGCATTTAGGATGGCCTGATCACAGCAGCGGGGTCCCTTTGTTCAATGTGCCCCACATCCAGGGGAGCGCTATCATCCTCCACCCTGTTCATCTCTTCAACTGTCAAAGGTTCTTGGAACTCAAAAAGACATGTTGCAAACTGTCTGTTTGCAGCTGTTCAATTCTGAAATGTCACCCATTATGACTTTGCTGAAAGTCCATGAGGTCTCCTGGCCTGGTTTCATGCTGATCTCTTCAATGTGATCCCTCATGGAAGATTTTCACCAAAGAGGCAGAAATGTCGGTGTCTTGGCTTCTTGTTCCTTCACACAGTAGGGGGTGCAGCACAGCTCACCTCTGTGGGAGGTGTCCTGTAGAGTCAGCTGGGGTGAAGGGCTGCAGAAGAGGGGCTTCAGCAACAGTCCAGCAGTACTGGAGGCACTCTGCACCCAATCCCAATTAAATTGCTCAGATTAAATTGCTCACATTCGTCCTCTATGTACAAGATTTTCTATCATGGTTTTTATGGCACTACACCATGTAAGGCAAACACTCATGCGTTGACGTGTCAGCAGGCTGACTCTTTTAAGTTCTCCACGGATGAGAAGATGAGAAACAGTTGTGCCTCTGGAAGGTGCTCCAGCCCAGCATCTAGCTTCATCTAGTGCCCGGAAAGAAAAAGAAAAGAAAACAAACCCCAACACATAAAACAAAAACCCAGGAACCTGACAAAGTCATCTTATTTACGACTGAACTAACAGCAATGTTTGGTCAAAATAAAGAACTTGCAATTCATTTCCTCTCTTTCAATATATTGGTCACCACCAAATGTGTACCTCCAAATGTGTACCTGCAAGGAAATGGTATTCAGCAGACTGCATGTGGGGCTAACTTCCAGTGAGGCGCTCAGGTTCATCCTACCACATCATGCATCTTATTGTGTATTCTTTGCTTTGCAGACACCCTCATCAGTTTTGTCTCACTGCGAGAACAATTGATATCCATCTATTTTTCACTGTCACCTATCGCCTCTCTGCATCCATCACTCTCATTTTCGTCATTTTCTCAATGCATCTCATTATGACCAGGCAGAAATTTGTTGTATTTTTGGAGAACGAAAGCATAATTTTTTTCTTCTCGGGCCATGAGAGGAAACTATTTAGTTGTTAATGTTTCTATTCTTCCTGGCTTGACCGAATGTGTGAACACACGGCTCATAATGTAACAAATATAAAGAGCATTCCCTGTTTGTGTGTGGCTTCAGATCAGAGAGGAGAGGTTGTAGCAGTGCTCTGTGGCTGTATCAGCTCGCAGCAGGCAGTTTTTTTGTCAGTCTGAATAATGTCTAACAGGAATAATCAACATGACACAGAGACAATGAGGGGGGAAGGAAACAAAGGAGACCCAAAGAGACAATGATTGGAGTATACTAATAGGTGGAAGGCATTGCTTATGCATTTGGCTCTCCTGTTAAGCATGAAGTGCAGGTGTTTATTATTGAATCTTGAAGAGGTTTTTTATACAGATTCTGCAAAGAGAAAAATCAATTATTATTTCTGTCAACATCTGACTTGTTCTCTGAATGCCAAGATTATTTACAAGAGCCAGAAAAACAAAGTTCGCAAAACCTTATTTCTTTTGTTTTGCTTTTTCTTTGACGCTAAGATATTTAGATTCTAAAAGAAATCAAAGTCTTAAATTACACAAAGCCAAGCAAATGAAAAAGGTATATTTCAAATAAGTCTTTTAATAATTAAGGAAACAATATCTGAGTTAATTTTTACAGTTAAATTAAACAGGTGTGACAAAGATGTTATTTCAGCTTCATTAAATCTAAAAGCCCTGATGACATGCAGTGCAATACCCACATTCGAAATAGGCTAATTAGTAAAAAGGGTTTGCTTGCTTGAAATTTATTTTATGTATGAATGTTGTTGTTCTGTGGGGGTCTTAATGGATGTCAAGGATCACAATTCAACAAAAAGAATCATGAAGACTAGGTATAACAGCAGGTAGGTCAGGGAGAAAGATGTTTAAAGCAGGGTTAGGTTTAACATTTTTTGTCCTCACAGAGCACTTATCAAAATTGGACACATTTTTGTGTTTGTTATCAGAAATGGTAGCAAAATGTTCATTTTAAGTTTCCATTCAAAGAAGCACTCCATTAAATCTGACCAAAGTGGGGTTATATCTGTGAAGGTTCTTAGTCATCTAGGTCAAGGTCAGGCTTAAAAGGTTCCATTTATGCAACTGGACGGGAAGTTTTCTAGAAGACGTTTCACTGTAAAGAGGCATGTGACAGAACCCACTCTGACGAGGGAGTTAATGACCCATCAGAACCCCCCAATGACCATAAACGCCCCCCAAGTGACGTCAATTGGCCATCCTGTTGGAGGAATAAAAGCCATCTTTTGTTTTCTTCCCCTCTTCTATTTCTTTGGTCACACCTGCAGTGTATTTATCTCAGTGTTTTCCAGCAGCAGTTAGAACTGAACGAGAGGTGAAACGTCTTCTAGAAAACTTCACGTCCAGTTGCCTAAACTGAACTTCCCAAGCTTAAGGTGAAGTTATTTGTCAAAGGAGGCCTATGATGCATGTTCAGAAGAGTTCCTGTCCTTGGACCTTGGCCACATGTTTTCCCCCACATTCTGAACCCCATTTCCTGTCAGGTTACTATCAAATAAAAGCCAACAGAGAACAAAACATAAAAGCATGAAACCTTTTCCTTTTATTTTACAGTTATGTCCAATTTTGTGTTTGTATCAATCAAAATCTTAATAAAATGAACATATGTGGTTCTAATGTACCAAATTGAGAAAGGGTTTAAAGTGGAATAGTATCTTTTCATAAAACACTTTTGTACTTTTTTATGTTTTAGTTCTTTTTAGAAACACTAAATGTAGACATAAAAGACCATTGTGAAATAAAAATAATTGTCTGGGTGTGCCCAAAATATTTAGGATATTCTGTCACTAAAGTTGTTGTACGTTTTAAGGAAAAGCTTCTGCTGTTAGTGCTCTATAACAGCTGTACCTAACGTTTTCACATAAACAAACGAATGTTAAATGGGAAAGGATTGTGAAAGTAACCTGCTGGTCATGACTTTAAATGCTGGCAGAGGAAATGTTCTAGATTTGGAGCCTTCCTGATATCCCTGCAGCAGCTCTTCCCTCAATAAAATAAGCTCATGGCTTCCTTTGAGTTTGCTTTCCTCCTCTGTATTTCATAAACTTAAGATACATGCTGACAGAGCAATGCAAGGAAAAGCAGCAGAACAAATGTGAGTGAAGAAAAAAAATGTTGACAGATGCAGGTGCTGATTTCATGAGACAAATCGTGCTCAGGCCTTGTGGAGAACCAGTCCATGACATGTTATCAGACGCAATCTTCATTCCATATGAATGCTGCACCTCAGATCAGCTGTCCGGATGATTTCAGGCTCATCATCCCAACAGTAATGACAGTGGCACAAGTCATTTTTATATATCTACATCCAAAAATCCATTACTCAGGCAAACATGTAGGTGACTTTTTCACAGAGCAGCTGTAAGGTCACCGGCATCACTACAGTCGAAAGTAAAATGTTACATTCATTCCTTTAAATTCATATTTCCAACTAATTGGTGTTTAGGGAACATTTGATTTTAGGAGCAGCACTAAGAGAGAGGGAAAAAGGCAATGGAGAGGATGTAACCAAAGAGACATGAGATTGTTTTGAATGCTGAGTGGCATTGATGCATTAAACTGGCAGAACAGTCTAAACCATACTGAGAGTGGTACATTCACAAAGGTAATCAATTTTATCACTTTTTGGCTCTGTGTTGGATACATTATAAGATTGAATGTACTTCAAACAAGATTGTAAAATATGATGTAACGATCAATACTATTGATTCACTTAAAGTTAAGATTTAGAGATTGTAGATAGCTTTATTTTTGTTTTTTAAAAATGAATAAAAAACCAAAACAAAATCACATCTTACATGGATTTATCCAACAGTAACCAAACAATGAATAGGCTGAAGCTGCAACCTATACTAATGTAGGAATAATTCATAAAATAAACAAAAGAAAAATACAAAAACAAACATCAGTATCAGTACACCATTGCAAAACAAATAACTGCTTAGACTTTGAAATAATAAATAAACTAATTAACTACTTATGATGGTAATAATAGTTCAGAAGAAAGGAGAGAACAAAATCAATTTTTCTATGAATTCCCTTTTTTGCTCTACAATATTAGCAATATAGTTTTGTTTTTATTTTTAAACTGGTATATATGTGGACGTTGTTTTATTTTGATATTGAGCACATTCCATTGTTTCACCGCCATTTCTTCAGATACAACATATTTTAAAGGTTGGAGTTTTCCTGAGGGGATCAGCTGTGTTACGGACTATACATATATAATAGGACTAATTTATAAAATATTGTCAGAACAAATAAATAAAGGTTGTAATGCTTTTGAATTTTCTATTGGATATTATGTTGTTTTTTCCCTTTTCTTGTTTTTATTTAAAACTATCCCACATGTTAAAGTGACTAATTTTTAAATACAAACTGCACTTTGCATTAATATAAATAAATACACCCATCCCTAGAATAAAATGAACATTTAGTAACATCATAAATGAAATTTCCACATATCTATTTTGATTTTTTGTTGTTGTTGTTGCTAACAAATAAGGGCACTGAAGATTTGTGAAGGGAAAAATGATTACTACATGTTTTCTAAATGTTTTTATAAATAAAGACTGTAGATAATGACATGTATAGCTTTTAAAATATTCTGTTTTTCCAGATTTTTTTTTCTCTTAAATAAAAAAGCTCCAGCTTTCATCAAATGGTGCATTTCATAAAATCTTCCTTCTATACACGACACTGGCCATAGATATTTCAATACTTTCCATCCTCTGTGACATCCCCCTACTTTAAAACAATTAGTGCAGCAAAATGCTGCTTTTTCTCCATCAAAAAGAGTAGTTTCCTGATTCAATCCTTAATAAGATTCAGTGAAAAAAGTTGTTTTTATTAGTAAGCTAATTGGGTGAACCTATATGGAGCTTAAGCAAAAGTTCAAATTGAATGAACTGGATCACTTACCCTCATGCATCAGAGGCTAATTTCTGTCTGTGAAGCAGCTGATTGGTATTTCATCCACACCTGTTTGTGATTCAATCAGCATCAGTACTGCTGATGTACTGGTCCGGCAGATTTCCATAAACTCTTCTAATTGCCTCTCCCTTTTTTTGTTTTTCAGATTTAAATGTAATTTAATCTCATTCTAAGTACAATTGTTCTGGGAAGAATTCAGAGATTTGTTAAACAACATTATCAAACAACCAAAACCATGGAGACCAAGAATCACAGCAGACAGGTCAGGAAAACAGATGTGGTGTGTTATGTAACTGTTACAACATGTAACATGTAAATATGTAACAACATGCTTATATTTAAACATCTCACAGATCTATCTATCAGCTGAAATTGGAAATAATAGGGGGCAGCACCAACCAAGACATTGTCAACATATACAGCTTACAGAGACAAATACACATAGATAATGTAAACATATACATAGACATAGTTTTGGCACTAATGGAATCCCATACTACTAGTGATGTCAGAATCAGAAAGCCTTTATTGTCATCATATTCTACAACGGATACAATGAGATTTTTGGGACTTCCATTTCAGCTA
>JAUZNJ010113624.1:0-19831 GCA_034780135.1 Jordanella pulchra | reverse complement strand
AAAAAATGTCAGTGGCCTCCACCTGTAAAACCATTCCTGTTTTGATGGTCGTCTCGTTGTTGCCCCTCTAGTGCACCCGTTGTTAATTTCATCAACACCAAAGCAGCTGAAACTGATTAACAACCCCCTCTGCTACTGACCCGACCAAATCAATATCCCAAAAGTTGAATTAACTTGATGCTATACTCTGATTACAAAGTGTTCCTTTCATTTTTTTGAGTAGTGTATATTCCAGGGCTCAAAACAGATATAGACATTCCAACCCCTGTGTCTTTTTCTGGGACGATTTCCACTTGAACTTTGAAATGCTCTCCAGGACACTCCTTAATTCTTTTAGGGTGACCTATCTATTTTGTTTATCCACAATAGGCATTGGATGGTAACTAGTATCGATGTATCAGTTTAATAAACATGATTTCAAAATTACAAAACATTTGCATCACATCTTCTCTGTAATTTAAAGTTTTTTTACTAAACCCTTAGAGAGAGTGTTGTAGGGAACCTGGGAGGCAAATTACTGATTAACAAATAGATCTAAAGTTAAAGCACAGCAGAGAAATCAATGCTCTCTCCCACCTGTTTCTGTTTCCCGCTGGCCAGACAGCAAAGAAGCAGTTCCTACACTTCATAGCAAACAAGAGAACTTTTGAAATTATTTCCCACTTAGTGAAAAAAGATGCAACAGCCATGGCTCTTATTAAGGTACTGTTGTTTAAAAACCAGTTAGCAACTTAAGCTTAGTATATTTGAAACTAAATACGTTTTCTCTAAATGTTACAAATGTGACTGTAACAAACTAAATTAAATTTTTGAAATAAACAGAAAAATGTTTCTTTCCTGTTTAGAGCAGTGTTTCCATAAAGTTACACAATGTTGCTTGAAACTTGTTAGTTTCACTAACTGTTGGCATTCTGTGGGGCTACGCGCAACGTTAGCACCAAAGCCTGGATAACTGCTATTAGTTTAGTAAAAACTCAAGGTAGAGATGCATAATAACAGGTCGAATTAAATTAACAAACGGGGCATAAATAAAGAGTTTAAGCTACAGAATTGCTCAGACCTTTTTGGGCATCATCTTGACATGACCTTTAGGATCGGACTAAAGGTGCCGCCAGAATAAAAAGTGATACTTGAAAGTAGTTGGCGTGTCATGAAACAGAGCAAACAGACTCCCGTAAGCCTCAAAATGCAACCTAACTTTAATCAGCGTGGCCATGCATGTAAGGCTTGACAGACATGCTTTAGGAATCTTCTAATAGACCTAAACAGTCTTTAACGAAATGTGAACAACCCTATTCTTTCATTTGCCAGCACAGATTGGATTTTCATCCATTTTTTTTTTTTTTTTTTTTTAAAAAAGGAGCAAGGACACAGCTATCCTTCATCACCAAGCAGCCAAATGCATCCGTCCTCACTTATTCACTCCATAGCACAAAGTCACACATAAGGCTAAACTGCTTAGCATTTCTGAGGTGTTACATTTTAAACTAGATCTAAGATACAGCATCTCTGAAAGTCATACAACATACTCATCCATCCCTCATCTTTTCCATCCTTGTTTTTCCACTTTATAGGATTTACCGCTATTGACAGATGGGGAAAGGGTAGAAATAAAGAAAGTGGAGGAAAGAGAGAAATAGGCGTTAGTTATGTTCCCCTAGTCCAATAAATCTATCTCTGGTCGAGCCAGCACCCACTCTCACCAAAAAGTTAAGATCCCAATACAAAAGTATTTTAACTATTTGAATAACTGTAATACCAGCCATAATTTAACACATTACGTAAGACTAAAACTCCTCCTGGCATACCTTCTCTCTTCATACCCATGGCCAGGCACTTCTGGTAGCGACAGTACTGGCAACGGTTGCGCTGGCGTTTGTCCACCAGGCACTCCTTGTTATCCCTGCAGGTGTAGCTGAGGTCTTTGCGAACAGTTCGTTTAAAGAACCCTTTGCAGCCCTCGCAGCTGTACACCCCATAGTGTTTGCCTGAGGATTAAACAGGTGAGTAAAACTTAAGCACAAACAAAACAAGCAAAGACAAAAACTTCATGAACATGTTGGATTACTTTCATCAACAACTAGACAGACAATCAACTGACCACTCACCAGAGGAGCGGTCGCCACAGATCACGCACAGTCGTTTCTGAGACATCATTATCCCTGGGCTGTGAGATTGCATGGGCCTCAGGCCAAATGGAGGCTTAATATCTTCTGAACTGCTGACTGAATGCATCCCTGTTACTGATGCTGAAGATGAAATCTGGGCATGAAACGATTTTATTGATTAAAGACCAGAACTAGACAACTGATCAACAACAAACTGTGATTATATTTTAATTACTACACTGTAAAGTGGAAGACAATAACCAAAACGGCATGATTTCTGAACAGCATAAAGAAACACTAGTACTCTTAAAAGAATGGTGGCCACTTTAGAGCCATTTGAAATTCAATATTTTAGCAGCTATGATGTCTTAGTTTCTTAAAGTTTGGAGCACCTAATAGAGTAATCGATGGGTTATTATGGCAATAATTAGTCAATGTGTAACCACTGTAGATGTATCTATACAAATGTATAATTAAAATAAAAAGGAAATGTTTCATAGCCACTTTTACAACATATACTTTCAACCAGTTTTCACAAAATACCCCAAGTTTAGAGAACATGGTTTTCATGCCACAAAAATACAACCTACTGACAGGAGGTTGTATCTAGTTACTATGATGTGATATAGAATAATTTGTTAAACTTTGTGAGACTTGCCTCACCAAAGGCAGGGATCAGAAAAGCAGTCAATAGCTATGTTTTCATGTGCAAAATTTCCAGTATCACATCTAAATCTTGGTTGATCGGAAATTAAAAACCTTTCTTTACATAAACATAACAAAATTGACTAAAAAGAAAAAGATCCAATCATGACGTGTGAATGTACTGAGCGTTCAATCAGATTAAGTCATTTAAGCATGCACAGAATTCTCTAATGTTCCTATGTATGTCACGCTGACATATGCAGCATGGAGATTATTTTACTCCAAAGATCCAAATGAGTGTGTACATGGACGACTATTGGAATGGCGATCTGCACAAAAACACCTCTCTCATTTGGAGAGAGGCTAAAATATTTACATTAAGCTTTTTTGATCTAATCAGGCTTTCAATCTGATTATTTGTGTTCATTACTAGCTAATGAAAACAGTTCTAATTTCAAACAAGTACAAAACAAGATGCAGAAACCATACAAGATTCCAACTTATATGACAAACTATTTCCATAACCAACCAAAATATTTAACTATCAGAAAAAAAAAAGAAATTAGAAGGACAATACAAGAAATTAGTAAAACTGATCCAAGGATCTCTTCAACAATTCTGATTTTTTTTTTTTTTTTTACAATACAGTAATTTTCAGACACAAACACATGAGTACATCTATTGTTATAGTTATCTAGCAGATACCTGACTGCTGCTGATGGGTCCAAATCCCAAAGAGGGAGATACAACTGGAGAGTTAATAGAGGGACTTATCACTGGAAAAGGGGAACCTATAAAGCTGGTAGGGCTGTTGGAGGCTGAGCTGTTAGGTTGCCGTGCGGACATGGCTCTTGAGCAACCCGCTGAAGAGAATGATGTCCTGTCTTCAGGATGACAATCTAAAGTTCACACAAGAGAATACAATTAGCAGTGCAAATAGTTCAAAAAATGAGCTGGTGCTGCTTCTCTTAGCAAATAGTGCATTGATACCTTAATAAGAAACATCTGGCTGCAGTATAAATAGGTAACCGTGTGGGGCTGTTTTTGTTTCAATTTTTAGATTGATGTTCACAGCTATTCATCCTAAATGGCTATTTATAGTATTATTAACTATTATGTGTTGCACTTTTAAAAATCTCAAATCAATAAACTTGTCAATTTATATCAAAATGAGATTATATAATTTATAGATGTCGTTTTTTTTTTTAACCAGTAAGGCTTAAGATTTTCTCTGACAAAACCTTGTTCAGTTTCCCCAAACATTTTGTATTTTGTTCAGGTTTCAAATAACTACATGCTAAAATCTGATTAAATAAGTTATCACGTGCTTACCTGGATACCATCAAAAGTTGGAAATATTTTTGCCTAATTCTTCAAATATTGCTAAGTTTAGACTTAATAGACTTAATTTTATAGGTAAGATATTAAGCGCTCGGATAACGACTTGTTTTTACACACAGTTCGCAAAAATACTGCTATAATAGACAGATATTACGTTAGATATCGCATATCCTCCCAAATCTACAGCAGAAATCCAAACGCGCGAATTTGCATAGGGTTCCATTAATCTGAAAGCCAAATATTTTAACATCTTTCATTACGATAAACCACCGTAGTGTTGATTCGCTTCTTTCTGTATTTAATTTCACATTTACTAAATCCCGCTGATCAAATGCAATAACATTACGCTGCCCAATTACATGCGTCACAATACTAAAAATAAACCCTTCGGAAAATAACAAGATATAGATGTTTTCTTTAACAGCACTGCATCTGATGATACGCCAATAAAAATATATTTGGTGAACTTATTGGTGGCTATTTGACTGCGAAACCCTAAGAGCTAGCAAACCTCGCAACCAGACACCTTTAGCTAGCGTTAGCTTCAATCGCGCATGTCTGAGTGTTCCCCCTTAATATGTTTAAAGCTCTGTGCGTCAAAGCTAAAATAGACAACTGAAATCAAAGGGAGATTTGACGATGACCCCCAAACATGAAGCCAAACATAGCCAACTTGAGGATTTACTTTAAGATAGAAAAGGCTAGCATGTTAGCAAGCTAACTCTGCTAACGCTGTTCGAAGCGTTAGCCAGAAACACATACGTCTCCAGGAAAGTGTAGCTGGCAATTTTAGCTTATAGTTATTTTACGTTTGGAGTCACCTACCATACACACTTTCGAAGCATTGTTGAAAATTCACTCCACGCTATCTCTTCTAATCTAAACAAGTGCAAGACAACCCGCCGACAATCAGATTCGGTTAACTTTACTTTGACGCTGTTGTTGTTTACAGGCCATGTTGGCTCAGAGCCATCATCTACCACAGCCAAAATGTCTCATGGGACCACCCATAACAGTGCTGTCATCTGACACCGAGGATGATGTTTTAAATATTTTGTCAATTCCTCGATTTTTAACATTTATTAAATAATCATATATAAATATTTTTACAGCAGGAAGTAAGTCTATTTTTAGTAACAACTATCAAATATAAAAGATTCTAAATAACAGGAAACAGATACAATTTCTTTGTTCTGTTGTGGTTATGGCTCGTTGTAGTAATTTAAATAGCAACATGTGATGCTTTTAGCTGCTTTTGTTTATGGCTTACTGTTTAGTCTATAGCAACTTTTTACCACACCTTCATGGAAGCTTTAATGTTTTTTTTTTCCCCACTGTACAACTTGTTCTAATACTGCTTATTAAGTTTTCAACAACCACTGTAGCTTTTTTTCGGATCTAAATTTCATACAGTTGCCTTTAGTGTTAAAAACATGGATTAGTTTGGTTTTGAATGCCCTAAGAAATGCTTTTAATTCATGAAAATAAAAAATGCGACACACCACAAAATGTTTTCTTTTATGCTGATCTATTAACATGTCCATTCTTAGTTGATGATAAATAGACTGCACATCTAATTCCAGATGTAGGAGTTGTTTCAGCTAAACAAACTGCATACCACTGTATGCATGAGAAGATGAAAAACTTGACAAGCAGCTTTGCTTCAAGTAATTATTGGGAAAGTTTCTCCTTACAGGCCAGGTGGCATTCTTAGTATTGACATTTTGCTGCTGGGATCTTTTGAGCAGGAGCAGCGACTTGTTATATTTGAAATGGTTTATATATATACTTTTTTTAAAGTTACTATTTATTATGAATGAAATGTGGCTGATGACCAGAAGAACTTCACATCTGTTTTTAATTTTTACCTCAGGTTGGTACTAATCATGTTGCTTTATCTGTCTTGTTTATTTTTCCTGGTAGACAATGTAAAAATATATAGAATAATAACACTGAAGTTACAGTAACATGATGGAAAACTTTGGTACTGTTTTTTTTAATTTGCTGCTCAACCCTAAATTCTTTGTTTAAAATTTCACAGTGATCTTCACATCCCCACTCCAACTGTCAGACTTGCAGCTAGCCACTTCTAAGATGAATTATGAAGAGGCGAAGAGCTACTGCAGACCAATCAATACTTATTTAGCTGAAGTTTACAAATTAGTAGGAAATACCACTACCAATTTAGCTTCATTGGAAACTGTTGACAGTGTTTGGATTGGACTGGAGCTCGGAGAACAGTGGATTTGGCACTGGACTGAACCTGATCAGGGAACCAGTTTTGTTAACTGGAGGACTGGAGAACCACAAGCAAATGAGCAAGAAGCGTGTGCAGCAATGGATCAAAATGGAACATGGTTTGAAAATGACTGTGGAATTCAAAAGAGCTTTGTTTGCCAAGGTAGGTGAAGTATAGGTAAATACTTATATCATTAAGTTTGAATGTAAATAAATTTGGTATTATATTCAAATATAGCTATTATATTCATTATGCATAGAGGATGTGTTTCAGCTATTTATTTGTTGAGCTTGATGTTTACTAGTGAAAAAAATTGATCTTCAGTTTCTCCAAACATAAGACCAATAAAACCTTCAAATGGTCTGTCAATATGTCCACTCAGTCCTCTTTCAGGGCTTCCTCTGCATGAATTACTGCACCATTATGCTATAATATGGGTGGGGGCAGTCAGCCTGGGACAGCCAGGGATTTTAAAGAAGCCAAGGTTTTCTAACAGCAGCTCAGCTGCATTATTGGGTCTGGTGAATCTCATCTTCCTCACAACAGTAGTCTATTGATTCTCTTTAGTGTATAGGTCAGGTGAGGTTGCTGGGTAGACAAGCATTGTGATATCGTGATGCATCGTGGGATGAACCAAGGTCTTTTCAGCAGAAGGAAACATAAGAGGCTCTAAAGTTTTCTGATCAATAGCTGAGCTTACTTTGGACTCGAAAAAATGTACAGGCCATTTACCATTTACCATGTCACAGTCCAGTAACGATATCAGAAATTGGTCTGATGTCAGGAAAAAAACTAATATTGGATTATATCAGCCTGCATCTAAAATCTCCAATATTGGCATGCTGATAAATGCTATACCTATTGTTGATTACTAACGTCCTCCGTTTCAGTGATATCACCTGATAAAAAATTTCTAATATTCAAAACTACAAAATAAGTATTAAATGTATGTATGATCCGTGTTGATATTGTATCGGGTCAATATCAACATCCATATAAGTCAGTTCTTAAAGGTGCAAAATCGGTAGTGTATCGGAAATTAAAAAGTTGTATCGGGACATCCCTAGCACAAATTGAAAATGTTTTTAGTGAAAAGCTAGTCCACATGCACAAAGAATTGTATGTTTTTATATTATAAGCATATATTTATATCAAGTAGAAGCTGTACCGTAGATATTGCAGATGACTGGGGGTACCCCACAAGCCAACAAACATGCAACCAACGATTTCTCCTCTTGTAGCACTGTCAGCATAGAACCGTGAAAAATAAAATAAAATAAATATATATGTGTATTTTTACATGTATAAAAATGGGTATCATGAAATCATTACTTCATTCAAATATCTTTATTTAAATAGCTTAACACTAATACACTAATACCCACCTCTAAAATGTAAATTATGGGGGGTAAAACATATTACATTTTATATTCTGGCACTGCAGCTTTTAACACATAAATACTTTATATATACCAAACACAAATTCCAGCAGCATCAAATCACTGAGCTCCTGGTTGGTTTTGACAGCTTTCTCTTGGAATCGAAACTGCTTCCATTGCTTGGTTAGCTTAACTAGCCTAGAATTCAGACTGGCCTGTCAGTGGGACTCCCCCACTCTATAAAAGCATATTTAAAAGTAGAGTCATTTTTTTGATGATCTGACTACACATATGAAGTTTTGAGGTGCACCTCTCGCTTAAAAGCAGCTTCAAACAACTTGTTTTATGTTAAAATCATTACTGGATAATAACTTAAGGGAGAAAAGTTATGACTTGGGTTAACAGGAGATCCCATTCCACATCTCGGTTTAGAAAGCAGCAGTCCTAGCTTGGAGACCTGTGACTCTGTCCCCTCAACATAGATTTAAAATATTTAAACAATTAAATTGTACCCCTGGTTTAATACAAAGAAAACTCCACAATGGACACAGATAGAACTTGAATCTGACTAGAGCAATAATAAATCATAAATCTACGAAAATGAAAAAAATGGATTTCCTAAATTGCTTTGCAACCATGGTTTAAAAGAATGATTTAAAAACATAAACTCGTGAAATAGGCCTGGACATAAATTATGGTACCTTCACTTTTTGTTTTGTTGCACAACCCTTCGAAGCAATCGCTCCAAGCAGTCCAGCCAGCCCAGAACATAACAAAACCTTCTCAATGTTTCACAGTAGGGACAGTGTTCAGATATACTTCATCTTTTCATTTTCAGGTCTCATCTATTCATAGGACATTCTCCCAGGCATTTTGTGGTTTGACAACATGTGGTTTGACAAATTCCAGTCTGGCTCTTTACTATTTCGTCTCGTTGGTCGACTTCCATTAGGTCCAGGTTGGTTTAAACAACGACAGATTGTATGATCTGACAATGATGTTCCTTGAGCTTGAAATTCTCCTTTAATTTCTTTAGACATTTTTTTAGGCTCTTCTTACCAGTCTTATTAGCTGTTGTTACCAGTCTTATTAGCCATCTCATCAATGTTCCTCTTGCTGTGACATCTAGGGAGACTGGCTACAGTCCCATGGATTCTACGTTTCTAAATAATATAAGCAACTGTACATTTATTACTTATGTCAGATTCAAGTAATTTGTGTGACCATTGAGTGTGAGGAATACCAACAGCTTTGCTTGTTTGTTTGTATTTCTTGAAAAACTGAGTGACATAGGTAAAGTTTCAAGGTGTACTTTCTCACTTAAAAACATCTTCAAATTACTTTTTCTGTTAAGATAATCAATAGGTAATGACCGACTGAAGACCCAGGGGGGTTTCATCTGCTCTTTAAGTTAACTGTAGATTGCAACCAAATAATTTGCACTATTGCCATCTCATGGATTATATTTCAAGATCCTTTTTCTTTAAATTCTCTCGATGATGCTAGTATTACTTAAAAAGTAAATACCCAAAATCAACGCTTACAAATCTTTTGGATTTATATACTTAATGCAACCAACAAAGCATGTACAAACTACAGAACAGTGACACATTTCCCCATCATAAAGAGTGACATGTAGTTACCTGATCTTATTCTGTTTATAACTATCTCTTCCCACCATTTCATTCCTCCATTTCTTGTAACCTCAAATATTGTTTGTATTCTATAAATGTCTTCCTTTCGCCTCGTTATCCCACCTTATTTTTCATACCTTTTACTTACTTTCCTCCCTATATACTTTTCTCTTCAGATTTAGATAGTGGAATCTGTAAATCGATATCTATTTTAATAGCTTCCTTAGCCAACCTATCTGCTCTTTTGTTTTCAGAAATACCAACATAAGCAAGAGCACACACTATTATCATGTTTTTGGTTTTGTTCTTATAATCTATAACGATCAAATAGAATTTCATACAGGATGCTTTGATGGTTATTTATGCTTCTGTTTTCTATACTTAACAATGCTTTAAAAGAATCATTACAAATGATTAATTTCTTTATTTTTGTTTCCTCTACACCTTCTAAGCCACCACCATAACATAATTCCTCTGCATATACTCAAGAAGTTTGATATTCTTTTTGAAATCTTAATTTATAATTAGGGAATCGCTACTGCTACACTCTCAACAAAAAAGGGTTGAGTAGGAGTACATTTCTGTCCCCTAAGGGTACAGTTTAAACCTGTGTACCCCTGCAGGGCTAATAACTGGACTTTAAAGCACATATTTGTTCTTCTCGAGGGCCTAAAAAGGTACATTTTTGTTCCCAAGTAGTAAATGGTACGTATATGTACTCTTTATTAGTAATTTGAGAGTACACTGTTGGAAGACGAACAACAAGGAAAGACAGTTATAAGACAGTAATTAGAACTTAATGCTTTAATTCAGATTTTTCATAATTAAATAAATACATAAATACAATACATCCTCAACATTGACACAATATGGATTCTTTGTGGTAAAATGCTGATTCCGCTATCATTTGACCACCACTTTCATGTATACAGAGTAAAGGTTGGCAAAGAATGGCCTTTCAGACAATTGACACATACTCTGTTGATGACAATTTGTATGTTGTTCAACATTCTGTGTAAGTTTCAGATTAAATGAAAAATTAATATCATAAAATAAAGTTTCATCTTGGGGCTGCACACTGGTGCAGTGAGCAGCGCTGTTGCTTTGCAGCGAAAAGGTTCTGGGTTCCTGCTTAGGGTCTTTCTGCATGGAGTTTGCATGTTCTCCCCACGCATGCCTGGGTTCTCTCTGCTTCCTCCCACAGTCCCAAAACATGACTGTTACGTTAATTGGCATCTCTCAATTGTCCTTGTACGTCTTTGTGTGTCTATGTGTTGCCCTGTGACAGACTGGCGTCCTGTCCTGGGTGTACCCAGCCTTACGCCCAAAGTCTCCCGGAGATAGGCACCGGCACAACCGTGACTCTGACAGATGAAGCGGGAGATAATTAATGGATGGATATTTGTTGTATTTCTTTCGTTAAAAACGAAATTCGCTATCGATCTATCCACGCTAATGTGATTCCATGTCTGTGGTGGTCGTAAAGGTCACAGAACTATTGGACTAAAATCTTTGTTATAAACTGTAAGTGATTTTGCTGTATTATCTCCCACCCACTTCCCAACAATTGTCCAAGAGTGTCTTAGCTGAATGGCTTTCAGTATGCACTTTCAAATATATCCAGTAATTGGCCATCAGCTGTTGTCCCCTAATACACAACTGCATTTCTCTCGACTCTGTTTACAACCCAAATACTGGAGTTGTTTTAATTGCCTCTAAACAAATTCCAAATGCTTGTGCTTAATACAGTAATATCCAGATTTTCAAGCCAAGTTTTGGTCGTAGATACATATATCACACATCCATAACATATCCTTTAACGAATTAGTGATTATAATACCAGATTTCTGAGTTTCCTCAGAGCAGAAAATCAGTTTTTCAAAAAATTCTTCATGATTGACAATAAACTTGAACTTACCACACTTCATTGAGGAGTTACATTTTCTATTTTACATTGCTCTGTAAGATGTGATCCTAGTTTAACTTAAATATCTTTTTTCAAACAAAATATCACTACATCAGTTAAACATATTTCCTCTCATTCCTGCCTATTGTAGCTAGTTTAAGCAAATCTCTCCAAAGCATATTGTATGCTTTTACTACATCAAAAAAGAAAAAAAACACAGCAAACACAATCTCCGTATTAATCTGAGCTTTGCTAATATTAGATTCTAAACATAAAATAGCATCCTTGACCTGGGGCTTGGCCTTGAAACAGATTTAAGGTAACTTTTCCAGGTTACAAAATGCACTTATACAAGAGGGATGAGTATGTATCACATTGTGAGAAATAATATTCACTTCTCCTCTTGTTTTTCAGACAACAGGCATATCAAGAGTCCCATCTTTGTTGAAGACAGAAAATCATGGAGGGAGGCTCGCAGTCATTGCTGGGACCTATTATCTGATCTTGTTAGCATACACTCAGAAGAAGAAAATGAAGCTGTTCGAAACATTTCCACATCTGCCAGTTTATGGATTGGCCTCTTCAAAGATCCCTGGACATGGTCAGACCGTAGTAGTTCATCGTTCCGGTTTTGGGATGCAAGTGAACCCAACTATAGGGAGAAACGGAGCTGTGTTGCGGCTGACTTAAAAAATGAGGGAAAGTGGTACACTGAACGCTGCAGTAACAGACTCAATGTAGTCTGTCTTGCTGGTAAGTTCTTTTGTTACTTACTGGTTATTTTCTATGGAAGCAATGGTGTAATTTAAAAGAATAGAACTATACCTAATCTCTTTTTTATCTTACATAAGAAAGTGACAAGGATTGAATAATTGATACATCTATTCATAACTTTACAGCAACAAACCAAGCAACCAACAGTTCACAGATTACAAATCAGGGCATTACAAGAGCCCATCCATCAACTACTATGAAAACTGGTCTGCCTAGTTTATCTGAAGCAGGTGCAGCAGCTCTTAATTCCACTGTGGTTACCACTGCACGGCAGATTGGGAAGTCTACCACTACGGCACCATTAACTACCACTGGAATGACTACATCTAACACAAGAAAATTTGTTTCACTTACCACTGAGCCGAATAACACAAGCACAGAAACACCAACAAGGACATCAGTACAGCCATCTGAGGACGTAATCACGCCAGTGCCATCAACTTTGTCAAGGATGACTACATCTACCACCACAGAAGCTGTTTTAAAACCCATGACCAGTGAGCTTAACAACACCAGTACACAAATGCCAAAAGTCACCATAACACCACAGCAGGAAATGAGTACCACTCCAGGGCCAGGAACCAGCACTGGACCAATAACCACAGAGTCTACAGAGGTTGTTTCACACTTCATCAGCACTAATCTAAACAGTAGAAGAACAGACATGTCAACAACAACATCAACAGAGCCACCACAATTTTTTACACAGCAAGAACTAACTGCCTCTGGACAGGCTGTACCTAACACTACAAATGTCTCACATCCCATTACCTCCAAACTCAGCAACAATTTGACAGAAATACCAACAATGACACCAATGCCAGCTTCTCAAAATGTCACTAACCCAGAACCAACTGTTGTCACAGAACAGGCAACACTAAACACCACAGAGGTTGTTTCACATCCAAAAACAACTAAGCTCAATAGTACAAAAACTGAAATTACAAGGACCACAACACAACCCCCTAAATATGTTACCACCCAAGCAACATCAACTGCCATTGGAAGGACTTTATTTAACACAACTGAGGTTATTTTACATTTTAACAGCTCCAATCCCAACATGACCATTACACAAATGCCAAATAAGACACAAACACTCCTGCCCAAAAATGTTACCAACTCAGACTTAACTAGTCCTACCGCACCAAGGACAACTGAGCCCTCTAAAGTTGTTACAAATCCTTCCATTACTACCGCGCACAACAGTAAAAGTACAGAAATCACCCAATCCTCCCAAAATTTTACCACCTTAGAAATATTAACTGTCTCTGAATCGAGTGCATCTAACACAACAACTTTCTTTTCACGTCTCAACAGTCCTGAGCCTAATAATAGCACAACAGAGGAGCCAAAAATGACAGTAAAATCACTTTCCCCAAATTTTACCAACCCAATATTAACAACAGCCTCTGGGATGACAACATCTAACACCACTGAGGCTGTTCCACAACCAATCAGCGAAAGGGACAACAAAACAACAATAGCAATGCCAACACCGACACCAATCCAAAATTTTACCAACCTAACACCATCCACCTCTGGACTGACTATATCTAGCATCACTGAGGATGTGTCACATCCCATTAGCACACAGCTAAACAGTACAAGGACAGAAATACCAACAGTGACAACAACAAAACCACCCTCAAATGTTACTAAAGCTGTTGCTGAAATGACTACATCTAATGATACTGTGGTTACAGCACATCCTATCAACAATGAGGCAAACAAAACAACAACAATATTGCAAACAAAGACACCAACAGCAGCTCTCCAAAATGTTATAAACCTGACACCAGTAACTACCAATAGCCTGACTACATCGAACACCACTGAGGTTATTTCACATACAATTGGCACTGAGCTAAACAGTACAAGGACACAGATGCCAACACTGAAAACTATGAAACCACAACCAAATGTTACATCAACAGCATCAGCTGTTCTTGCAACGGCTACATCTAATAACACTGAGGTTGTTTCACATCCCATCAGCACTGATCTTTATAGTACAAGAACAGAAATTCTAACAGTGACAACAACAAAACCGCCACCAAATGCCACTGTATCAGCTATTACTAGAATAAGTACATCTAACTATACAGGGGTTGTTCCACATACTATCAGCAGTGAGGCCAACAGAACAATAACAAAGACAACAACAGCACCAATCGAAAATTTGACCAACCTAACACCAACAACTACCAATGGACTGAATACATCTAACACCACTGAGGTTGTTTCACATTCCATTAGCACAGAGCTAAACAGTACAAGAACAGAAATACCAACTCTGACAACAACACAATCGCCCCTAAATTTAACAACACCAGCAACAGCAAATGCAAGTGCAATTACTGCATCTAACCACACTGAGATTGTTACACCTCCTGTCAGTATTGAAGCCAACGGAACAATAATATTGACAACAAAGACACCAACAGCACCAATCCAAAATGTGACAAACCAAACATCTACAATTGCCACTGGACTGACTACATCTAACCCAACTGAGGCTATTTCACATTCAATAAGCACAGAGCTAAACAGTACAAGAACAGAAATACCAACGCGGACAACAACACAATCACCCCTAAATTTTACAACTCCAGCAACAGCAAATGCAAGTGCAATTACTGCATCTAACCACACTGAGATTGTTACACCTCCTGTCATTATTGAGGCCAACAAAACAATAATATTACCAACAAAGATACCAACACCACCAATCCAAAATTTGACAAACCTAACACCAACACCTACCACTGGACTGACTATGTCTAACACCAATGAGGTTGTTTCACATTCCATCAGCACAGAGCTTAACAGTACAAGCACAGAAATGCCAAAGCTGACAACAACACAATCACCCTTAAATATTACAACACCAGCAACAGCAAATGTCACTGGAATGACATTTAACTACACTGAAGTTCGTTTACGCCCCATAACTACGGAGCTAAAAAGTAACAATACAGAAAAGCAGACGATGACAACAACACCACTGTCCAAAAATTCTACTTCCCCAGTACTATTTACTGTCATGGAATCAACTATATCAAACACTTCTGAGCCTAATAAGACAAGAACAGAAAAAACAATAACAACATTAAAACCACCAACCCAAAATGTGACCAACCCAACTCCAAAAACTGCCACTGGAGTAATTACATCGAACACCACTGAGGTTGTTTCACATTCCATCGGTACAGACCTAAACAGTACAAGAACAGAAATGCCAATGCTGACAACACCACAATCACCCTTAAATTATACAACACAAGTAACATCAAATGTCACTGAAATTACTACATCTAACCAAACCGAGATTATTCCACATCCCATTAGTAGTGAGTCCAACAGAACAATATCATTGCTAACAAAGTCACCAACAGCACCAATCCAAAATGTGACAAACCTAACATCAACAATTAAAACTGGACTGACTACATCTAACACTACTCAGGTTGTTTCACATTCAGTCAGTACAGAGCTTCACAGTACAAGGACAGAAATGCCAACGTTGACAACAACACAATCACCCCTAAATTTTACAACTCCAGCAACAGCAAATGCAAGTGGAAGTACTGCATCTAACCACACTGAGATTGTTACACCTCCTGTTAGTATTGAGGCCAACAAAACAATAATATTCCCAACAAAGATACCAACAGCACCAGTCCAAAATGTGACCAACCTAACACCAACACCTACCACTGGACTGACTACGTCTAACACCAATGAGGTTGTTTCACATTCCATCAGCACAGAGCTTAACAGTACAAGCACAGAAATGCCAAAGCTGACAACAACACAATCACCCTTAAATATTACAACACCAGCAACAGCAAATGTCACTGGAATGACATTTAACTACACTGAAGTTCGTTTACGCCCCATAACTACGGAGCTAAAAAGTAACAATACAGAAAAGCAGACGATGACACCAACACCACTGTCCAAAAATTCTACTTCCCAAGTACTATTTACTATCATGGAATCAACTATATCAAACACTTCTGAGCCGAATAAGACAAGAACAGAAAAACCAATAACAACATTAAAACCACCAACCCAAAATGTGACCAACCCAACTCCAAAAACTGCCACTGGAGTGAGTACATCTAACACCACTGAGGTTGTTTCACATTCCATCAGTACAGACCTAAACAGTACAAGAACAGAAATGCCAATGCTGACGACAACACAATCACCCTTAAATTATACAACACAAGTAACATCAACTGTCACTGGAATTACTACATCTAACCAAACAGAGATTATTCCACATCCCATTAGTATTGAGGCCAACAGAACAATATCATTGCTAACAAAGACACCAACAGCACCAATCCAAAATGTGACAAACCTAACATCAACAATTAAAACTGGACTGACTACATCTAACACTACTCAGGTTGTTTCACATTCAATCAGTACAGAGCTTAACAGTACAAGGACAGAAATGCCGATAGTTACACCAGTAAAACCACAGTTAAATGTTACCACATTATCACAATTAACCATCACTGGAATTACATTTAACTACACTGAAGTTGGTTCACAGCCCATAACTACTGAGCTAAAAAGTAACAGTACAGAAATGCAGACGATGACACCAACACCACTATCCAAAAATTCTACTTCCCCAGTACTATTTACTATCATGGAATCAACTATATCAAACACTTCTGAGCCTAATAAGACAAGAACAGAAAAACCAATAACGACATTAAAACCACCAACTAAAAATGTGACCAATCCACCAGCAATAACGTCCACTGGACTGACTTATTTTAACAAATCTGAGGTCATTCCACATCCCAACAGCACTGAGCCCAACAATAAAACTTCACAAATACCAACAATGACATCAAAACCACCTTCACAAAATGTTAGTAACCCAGCACCAACAAATGCCACTACAAGAACGTTTAACGCCACAGAGATCGTTTCCTCTCCGGTAACTAGTGAACTCAATAGTACAAATATAGAAAGTTCAACAATGACACTAACATCATCACCTCACAATTTCACAACATCAGGACTATTAAATGCCACCGGAAAGACTCCATCTAATATCACTGAGGTTGTTTCACATTCAGTAAACAGTACTCTTAATACTACAAATACAGAAATTGCAATAATGACATCAACTCAACCACTTCAAAATGTTACCACACAAGCACCATCAACTGCCACTGGACCATCCATCTTTAACACCACGGATGTCGTTTCCCATCCTTTAATCACTGAGCTCAACAGCACAGAAATGACACCAACAAAACCTCCCCAAAACACTTCTGTGAGCATAACTATGAATAGTGTTTCTACATCAACAGCTCCAACAAAAACATCAACTTTAAAGACACCTGAATCAACTATCAGCAGTTTTTATTCAGGTATGCTTTATAAACAAACTACATTTTGGGTTATTTTTTTCTAAATTTAATTCCAAAATTCTGTGTTTTCCAGAAGACAACCTTATATTAATCAAGAAAAATATGACATGGACTGCAGCTTTGAGCTTCTGCAGGGAACACTACGTCGACTTGGTTCAGATTACAGATGGAGACATTCAAGACAAAGTGACTAAGAGGTTGAAAAGCTCCACATCCTCTCACGTGTGGCTCGGCTTGCGCTACACTTGTCATTTCAAATTTTGGTTCTGGACCAGCTCAATTGCTCAATGTTATCAGAACTGGCAACAAGAAGAAGGACCAGAAGGGTCTTATGAGTGTGGTGTGAGTGGAGCCATTGAGACCACTGGGAGGCAGCAGTGGGTTGGTTTGCCAGAGACACAGGAACTGAATTTCATCTGCCAGACCTGTGGTGGATGAGAGTGGCTTGCTAGTCACAGTTAAGTAAAAGCAATGAAATACTCATGATGGCGATTCTGTTTTAACAGAATGTTTTCAGTTAACCTGAGTAAGGGTGTTGAGATACACATTGCCAAACTGGCTAATGTCTCTGCATGTCAAATGAGATACAATACAGATACAGGTGTGATTGTGTCGACATGACTTAAGGCAAAATATAGCTGCTTCTGCTATTGTTCAGGCTGAATTTGAGTTTCATGGGAACACACTATATGCTGTATAGGTGTGCACATTCACAGACACGGGCAGTAGAAGAAATGTGAGAAAGGTGATCGGCTCTGCCGCTTTTAGTAAGGGGGGGGGTGGGGTGGTATTTTCATGTTGACCTTCTGGCAAAGCTGTCAAGAGTTTCTGTTAAGACAGTAAAGCCTTACAGCCAACAGCCTGGCCCTAAGGCGTGCTTCTAGTGAAAACAGAGCATGCCAAATACCTTTCTGTAAAATGCACAAAAATATTCACATGGAATTACTCATCACTATGCTAACAGAAAAAAGATAGTACTTAACACCCTTTTGTCAGTGATCTTTATTACAGACCTACTCTTTAATTTATCGTAGATAAAGATTTTATATTATGTAAATTGTAACTTTTATAACATCACCAACATCCTTGAGTTTCTTTATTTTTTTAGAATGAAAATGACAGATAATCAACATACCAGTAAAACCTGTCTTAAATTGAATGCTGGCATGTGCAGGAGAGGATCAAAGAGATAACACAAGGTGTGGTATGACAGACTTTGTATAACATTGCACACTCTGTGCTTGGTACTATTGCATTATTGTAGCTTCTCTACAATGTGAAATCCTGGTTAAGTGGTCCCAAGATTCCCTGCAAAACTATGTATGTCTTTAATTAACATTTTGTAACATTGCAAAAAAAGATATTTTGGAACTTTGTGGTGGACCAATGCAAACAAAAATTAAAAATGTAGGGAAAAGGAAAAATTTTTATAATTAAAAGTCTAAAAAAGTTTGGTTTCCCTTTTTGCTCAGAAATCTTCACTCTCATACTCTTGAATAAAATCCTGTTCAAACAACTGCTTTCTGATATTATAAAGTATAAAGTATAATTAGATCTCAGACATCAGAGCTTTGTTGAAGAACATTAGAGAATACACAGCATCATGAAGACCAATGAATACAGAAGATATGCTGGGGATAACTGAGGTAAGATTTAAAGTAGCAGCCTTTTTAAGTGTTGAACTTCTTACAGGGAATAATTCAGTCTCTTACTGTGAACAGTCATACCTTAAGCGTTTTATTGTATCACTGTGCTGACACTACCATTATCCCTGAATCTGCACGCTGTTTTTAATTGTGTGACAGAACAGAAACCACACCTCTTTGATTTTTTTAGTAAGATTTGCTTTTTGCTTCAGACTCATGTGACTCTGTTATTTAAAATAAAGCGTCCTTACCGATTTGCCTTATTTGGATAGAGCTCTTGACTGAATGGCGAAGAGCTAAATCAGCCATATGATGAAGTGCTGGACCAGAGACACATCTAAAGGTTCAAAGATATCGGTCCTTAGTAGTTTGACATCCCTGCATTAGAGATTGAGAACTAAAATAAAACCAAATCTAACTAGAAGTGTCCTTGAAAGGGTAATTTAGTTCCATTCAATGAGAAAATATTTTATTAATCCTAAAGAGAAATTAAATGCTATGTAACTCATTGATATTTCTTCTCGTTTAAGACAAAGGTTGAATAAAACCACAGCAGTTTTCTCAGCTAATTTTAATTAATTGGACCTCTGCCATCATCAAGTGTTCAAAACCATATGTTTTAGTTGTACAAATGAAACTATTGGTTTCATAATTTCATCTACAGGGAGCACTTTGCCCTGTTATTTTAACTTTATTCCCATTTATTTTGAGGTTTCGGACATTTTGAACTAGGATTACAAATTTCCATTTATAT
>JAUZNJ010113613.1:6516-19833 GCA_034780135.1 Jordanella pulchra | reverse complement strand
AGAATAGAATAGAATAGAATAGAATAGAATAGAATAGAATAGAATAGAATAGAATAGAATAGAATAGAATAGAATAGGTTGGTGCACACTGATGTTCCAGTGACTCCAGCAGACATGTATGCAGTTCTGATGGTTCTGGGATGGAGGGCCGGCCCTGTTCCTCATGTGTGACCTTCAGCTCCTCTGGGACCTGCCATCATGTCTAATGACTGAACCTGATGAGCAGAGGCTGCTTCTGAAGGCTGAGCTAATTTGTTTGGAGGCCCAGAGAAGCACCTGTCTAAACAGAAGAATGTTTCTACGGGAATCAAAGCTTCGCAGCTTTTCTCCCTGACTTTGTCCCTGCAGGGCTGTGAGCCGTGACGGATCACCCTGAGGAAGAGCAAACTATTTTAATTGGGACTGTGTCCTGCTCTCCGTGCTTCCTTGCCATCTATTAATCATTTTCATATCTCCCGGCTGGAACCAATCTGTACCTCACACACTCTGTTTCAACAAGGCTGGTAAAACTTTTTAATAACACTGACAGCAGCTTAAATATTTGATGGATGATGGAGAAAATTTCAAAGGTGATGGAAGAGGCAAGAGGAAGCATGCTCTCCAACAGCGCTGCCAGCAGAAATCCATCCAGAGATGTGAGAGGCTGATCACATGACAGTCAGAGCACTTAATCCCTGTTAACACCCCACCTAAAGGCAGCTGCTGCTCCGCCCTGCTGCAGACGGAGGGCCATGACAGCAAGGCTGTGAGCAACACACCAATCCTGCCTTCATTTATTCAGCAGCCATGAGCAAAGACAAGTAATGACAGAACTTTAAGAAGTGGCTTCTTTATGCATCGCTGCTCTGTGAACAAAGAAAAGAAAACAGAAAACCTGCAGCTGAGGAAAAAACATCAGAAAAAGAAGAAGGTAATTGTTTTTAATTCAGATAAGTTCGACATGGCAGGAAAAGTTTTCAGAAGAGAACAGGTCATTCACTGTTTCACTCCAGTTAAAGTAAAAAGTTAATTTAAGCTACTATTTTGCTAAATAAAAGTAACAGAGGAAACACTGAGGCGACCATCATACTAAGATTTCAAGTTCAACTCTGATACTAAGAAAAATATTCACAACAATTTTCAGTACTGCTGCAACTTCTTTAAAAAACAAGGTTATTTCTGGCTAGGAAAACAAAAAGATTAATTATGTAAATAAAACTAGTCTCATACAAATAAAAGCTTGGCAGATTAAAACTATTAGAAATTAAACGTTAAAGCCTAATGCGTCACTGCAGGGTTTCCTGTAAGCATCTACAAGGCTGAGATTAATAGAAAAACATATTCAGACGTTAGTGTTGATTCACTTTCACTTCTGTTTATTTCTATATTACTAATCACCGACACTCATCATTTCAGGTCACTTTATAGATCCAGATCAATCAGATCATCCAGATTAAAGGTTCAAAGTTTCTATACGAAGAAAACCACCTGATTGCATCCAGTCATTGATTCTCTCCTCCTGGATGAGCAGCTAGAGACACTCTTCAGCAATCCCTCACACCAAGCATGCAGCAATAGTGGAGGGGAAAACTCCCTTAGAACAGGAAGAACCTCCAGCAGAACCAGAACCAGGCTCAGTGTGAGCCATCTGCTGAGGAAGACTGGGGTTCAGTTAAATTATACAACATGCTAAAGTACATACATTGGATATTATTACAGAGACATAAAGTAAAGCTATTTCCCTTTTTAATGCTCTGTTTTAAGTGTATTAGTTTACTCACTGGAAAGGTTTTATTTACTTGATGTCTGTTTCATCCCTTGGGAACCAAGTAGTTTTGATTCAGTCGTGCAGTTATTGAATTATATTTCCTGATGTTTAATGTACCTGTACGTTCTTCCATTTTCCTGTCAGATTCAATCCCTTAAACAAACATGGATCTGGCTCCCATCTAACACTGTAACTGAGGATCTGATTATGCAACAGCAGACATTTATCATTTCTGTCTCTCTGGTCACTTTACATTATATTTCTCCAGTGAAAAGCTAAACTAGCATGTTAGTTAGCTTCCTATTAGCTTCAGTCTGGCTCCATCATAACCTGCGTCCATCAAGCTAATAGCAGCTAGCATTAGCTTATATGTTCTGGAGGTAATAATTAGAATCGGTCAATGTTTGGAGTCTGGTGAACTTTAATAGCTGCTCGATGTTAACTTCACACCAGGCCGGCAGAGCTAATAAGCTAATCAGATTCTTTTAAATGTGTTCAAAGCTGGGGCGTGCAGGTGGCGCAGTGGTTAGTGCACACGACCCATGTATAGAGGCCTTAGTCCTCGGAGCAGGCGTCCCAGGTTTAAATCCGGCTTGTGGTCCTTTCCCGCATGTCTCTCCCCCTCTCTCATCCCCCCTTTCCTGTCAACCTACTGTCAGAAAAACGAGCTACTAGTGCCGTAAAAAAGCTCAAAAAAAAAAAAAAATGTGTTCAATGTTGCTGGATTTTGACAGACTTTGACAGGTTTCTTATAAGGTATCCAGTCATGGTTCCCAGGTGACTTCACCTGTATGGATTCACTCTGCTGCTTACAGTCATGTTGGAAGGCAAAAGGCCTCCTCAATTCATCAGTCTCATTTTTCCAAATGTTGATTGTTTCATGTTTGGTGAAAAGATGTTCCAACCATGTAGATGCTTCAGCAATGAGAAGTCTTCTCTGTATCCAACAAATCAGAGAATAAAAAGGACCACAAACGGAAGAGCTGAGTGTGGATCGTTTGGAAAAAGACAAGAATCTGATCTGATGTTTAACATCCAGCCTTCGATCCTCTGCCGGTCGTGACTGGATGGGCGGTCCAGCCTGGACAGTTCTCCAGTCCGACACACCGGACTGACTCATACCTGAGGGTATTCCAGGGAGACCCATTAACCTATCAATCACGTTTTAGGACTGTGGGAGGAAGCAGGAGTACCTGGAGGGAGTCGATGGTCCTCCGAGGAATATGGTGATGAAGAAATCGGATGGATTTTACCGTCCTCCCTCAGGGTCACAGAGGCTGGTGTCTCCAGCAGTCTATGGGCTAAAGGCGAGGTCCACCCTGGACAGGTCACCAGTCCGTCACAGGAGTACCAGGAGAGGACCCACAGATGCACAAGGAGAACATCCAGGAATCAAATGCTAATGCTACAGACCACTCCACTGTGCAGCCCTGCTGCTGGTCCCTGCAGGGTTTTCAACCTGCAACCAGAGGCAGTGAAGACTGATGTCTGAACCATTGAGCCAGAGGTTCTGTCTGATCCCAGGATGTTCAACCAGCAACCCTCATCAGCAGATAGCTAACATATGGGCATCATCATCATCACCATAAGGTTTTCTATTGATTCAGTTTGGATGATAAGATTGATTGGACTGTTGAGTTTAACAGAACCAGAATCATACAGGATGACAGATGTACAAATCGACTGAAAAGAACTGTTTGGTTAAATATACAACAAAGTGTTGGCCTGAAGCTTCAGCACCTCTCAGCCTGGTACCAGAACCAGAACACTGCGGGAGGCTGGGTCATGCAATCACAGCAGTGCTGGAAGTCACAGGTCTAGCGCCCCCAGTGGCTGAAAGCTGCTTTAAAGGATCAACTGGTGGTTCTGAAACCATCAGCCTGTTAATGGATCCAGTGTTGATGAGAGAAAACAACGTTTTCCTCTGAAACCAGTCAGGAACAAACAGCAGGAAACAGTCTGAGCAGCAGAGACACAGCAGCTCATTCACAGAGACCCCCCCAAACACACACACACAGACCATTTGATATCCATTACTCTACAGAAGCAGCATTCAGATTAAATTCTTGCCCCAGAATAAAACCCTGTTCTTCTTTTATTATTAATTATTCTTGGGTTCTAAGGATTTAAAGTCCAACAGAATCAGAAAAATTAAAACAGCAACATTTGCCTGAGAATCCAAGAGATCCCAGTTAGCCCAACAGGTTTGCAGTCTGCGTTGGTTTCAATGTTTAATCTGATTTACTGGGAACCAGTCATCAGCCTCCAGTAAAGTAACTCTATAGTTTGGCTCACATACCTTCAAAATCAGATAAGATCCCTGCGAGGTGGTCGTTGACTGGAAGGTCCGACATCCTGCACAGATTTCCCAGTTAGAGGAGAGGAGATCCTGGGGGGGTCTATAGCTCTAACTGGTCTGAACCGACAGAAGCTGGGGAGCAGATTCCTTCCTTCCAGTTCGGGTCCGGCTGCTCTGTTGGACTGCTGGACCGTCGGAGCCACTGCGTGGCTGTGGGCCCATCCCCCTGCTGGAGGGGGGTTTACTGGGCGGGCAGAGAGTGGGTGGAGCTGCCTGCAACACCTGGAAAAAACCCTTAGCGGGGGGGGGGTTAGGATGTCTGAATCTAATCCAGCATTTCAGAAACTCTGTGGGTGTTTCTAGATTTCAGCCTAAAAGATCAAAAACATAAAAGAAAAGAAAAGAAAAGAAAAGAAAAGAAAAGAAAAGAAAAGAAAACAGAAAGTGTTCAAAGCTGAAAAAGTCCGTTTAACTGAAAAAGACTTAGCAAAGCAATAAAAAGAATAAAAGCTTTAAATCTCTGCTGTTGCCCTCAGGTTGAGGATCTGGTGGGTTTGGTTCTGGTGGTGTTCTGGAGGGGTTCTGGGTCATGTGAAATGTGGGACTTCTCCACATTTTTTAGTTAGTTTGCATGTGGGTTTCAGAAGCGGCTCCCCATCTATTTCAATGATTTTCTCTGTGTTTATGAATAACGTTTCTTCTCCTTCTTGTCTTGTTTTTATAAGTGATCAGCAAATACAAATGGATTGGATTTAATATTCTTAAAATAATCTTATTCCCCATTTAATCATTATTCGTGATCTTGTTTGAGCAAACATTTACATGTCATTTATTATTTATTTTTTTATCATGTAAAATGAAAACCGGAAAAAAAAGTTTAGAGATTTTAATACTTTTTGGATGAGATGTCATTTAAACAATAAAAATAGCAGGATATTTAAGTTTTTTTTCTAAATATAAATAATTTAACACAAATTCAAAAGTCCACATGCAAATATGCAAGTTAGAGGCTATACTTTTCGTTTGATATCATGTTTAATCTTCATCAAGGACATATAACTTTCCATAAACATGTGGTTAAAAATAGTTGAATCATGAACTACTAACTGTTGGGGTATAAAAAGAAAATTAAAAACTGGTAAAAATAATAACATAAAAAAAGATAAAAACAAATTACCCCCCATACACACACACACCCAGTGGCCCCAGAACAGATGAAGGAAAGCTGCTGTGACATTAATCCTCTGTTGGTTGGAGCTCCAGGACTAATGAGAGCCCCCTGACCCTCAGCAAAGTGTGAAAAACACCGACAATATCTCTGTAGACACCCTGATACTCCAGCAGCCGGGTCAGTCTATTTGCTGGAAACCTGGATGCTGCTGTCTTCTGTCTCTCTGCTCTGTTGCCCGATCTGTGGAAGCTGTGTGGTTCATATACGCTTACATAAACTGAGAGATAACAGTTTAATATGTGTGGGTGTGTGTGTGTGTGTGTGGAGGGGGGGGGGGTGATAACTCGTGCTCTGACTCGCCTAGAGGAGTCTTCTTACTCTGGGTTTCATGTGTGTGGCAGACGGTGAGGTGAAGACCTTAGGAAACACATTCCAGAGTAATTTAGATCAAATGCTGAAGAGATACGATGATACGAACAGAGATGTTTGACTGAGTGAAAGAACAGCTGGAATGGGGGGGGGCAGATGAGTGTCTGCTGCTACAGACCTATAGGCTCATACTGGAGACAGAGAACACTGGGGACCGGGAACACTAGGGACAGAGAACACTGGAGACGGAGAACACCAGGGACCGGGGACACTAGGGACAGAGAACACTGGGGACAGAGAACACTGGGGACAGAGAACACTGGGGACCGGGGACACTAGGGACAGAGAACACTGGAGACAGAGAACACCGGGGACCGGGGACACTAGGGACAGAGAACACTGGAGACAGAGAACACTGGGGACCTGGGACACTGCGGACAGGAAACACTGGGGATAAAGAACACTAGAGTAGAGAACACTGGGGGCAGAGAACACTGGGGACAGGGGACACAAGGAACAGAGAACACTGGAGACAGAGAACACTGGGGACCCGGGGACCCTAGGGACAGAGAACACTAGAGACAGAGAACACTGGGCACCTGGGACACTAGGGACAGTGGAACGCTGGAGACAAGGGGGACTGGACACAGAGAACAAAGGGGACCGGGGACACTGGGGACAGTGGAACACTGGGGACAGTGGAACATTGGAGACAAGGGGCACTAGATACAGAAAACACTGGAGACAGAGAGCACTGGGGACCGGGGACACTGCGGACAAGGAACACTGCGGACAGGGAACACTGGGGACAGGGAACACTGGGACAGAGAAGACTGGAGACAGAGAACAGTGGGGACTGGGGACACTAGGGACAGAGAACACTGGGGACAGGGAACACTGGGACAGAGAACACTGGAGACATAGAACACTGGGGACCGGGGACACTGGAGTAGAGAACACTGGAGACAGAGAACACTGGGGACAGAGAACACTGGAGACAAAGGGCAGTGAAGAGAGAGAGAGCACTGGGGACAGGGAACACTGGGGACAGAGAACACTGGAGACAGAGAACACTGCGGACCGGGGACACTAGGAACAGAGAACACTGGAGACAGAGAACACTAGGGAGAGAGAACACTAGAGACAAGGGGCAGTGGAGACAGAGAACACTAGAGACAGAGAAAACTGGAGACAGATAACACTGGAGACAGAGAACACTGGAGACAAGAGGCACTGGAGACAGAGAACACCGACGACAGAGAACACTGAGGACGGTGAACAATGGGGACTAGGGACAGTGGAGACCGGGGACATTAGGGACAGTTGAACACTGGAGACAAGGGGCACTGGAGACAGAGAACACTGAAGACAGTGGACACTGGGGACAGAGAACACTGGAGACATAGAACACTGGGGACCGAGGACATTAGGGAGAGAGAACTATGAAGACAGAGGACACTAGGGACAAAGAACACTGGAGACAGAGAACACTGTGGACAGAGAACACTGAAGACAAGGGGCAGTGGAGACAGAGAACAGTACAGACAGAGAACACTGGGGACAGTGGCACACTGGAGACAAGGGTCACTGGAGACAGAAAACACTGGGGACAGAGAACACTGGGGACCGGGGATACTAGGGACAGAGAACACTGGAGACAGAGAACACTGGACAGGTCAACAGTCCATCACAGAGACACGCACATCAACCACAAACATGGCAACCACAAACTGATAAATGAAGACACACTTTCAGACTCTTTTACACTGTATGCCCTTTAGAACCAGGGTGATTTTGGTACAAGAATCAGAACAAAGCGGAATTCTGAGGCAGAAGCTGAATGTCTTGTGGTTTTTGATCGTCCATGATCCAGAACCTTGGTCTTTGTTTTTTAGCTACAGCTGTTGGTCTAAAGAGATGTTGGTCTCTCCTAGCTCAGCCAGGTTCGACTGAGAGGCCATGAAGTGAGGAATTATCAGATTTTAGTCTAGGGCATTGATCCTAATCTGATGTACACCAGTGGTGTACACCAGTATGTACACCAGTAATGTTACTGAGGACAATGTTGTTTTCTGATACACAGTAAAACAGTTAACTTGAAATTATGAGATTTTAAAGACAAACATTTTATCATTTAAAGGAGATTCCAGATTGGATTACTGCAGTGTGTATGGAATGAGGGGTGTCTATTCAATTCAGTTAGCTTAATTAGAGCAAATTTACAACTCATGTCAACCCAAGGGACTTTACAGAGACTATACAGTCAGATTTGTTCAAAGGTTCCAGCTGATTGCATCAAGTCACTGACTAGCAAGACGTGCTCCTCCTGGATGAGTTTGTGGCAACGATTTTCGCTTGTATTTTGTCATTCACTCTTCATCAGTCCCCTTACACCATGTATGTAGCAACAGTGGAGAGGAAAACTCCCTTTTAACAAAAAGAAACCTCCAGTGGAACCAGGCTCAATGTGAAAGGCCATCTGCTGTGGAACACTAGGGTTCAAGGAGACAGAAGCAGATAGACAGAAAGAAGCAGAGTGTCCAGCTCCACAGGCGGCCCTGTCCATGAAAGACACAATCAGACATACGAGCTCCAAGCTTCAATGTCAGAGGATGAAATAGAACACATCCAGTTAGTCACAGTAAGAGAAATAATATATAGCTATAAAACAGAGGTGTTGATAGCAGCCGCATAGTTGATATTTCTCTTCAAGATAGAGTCACAACCAAGCAGGAACAGATCAGATGAAGCTTCTATGATGAGGAAAAACAGAAAGAGCATAAAGTTAGAGGCAGTTAACATATACTGTAAAATGGGAGACTAGAGAAAAAATGAATCAGATAGAATGACCAAAAGTGGTCCCTACATCCTCCAGCACTCTAAGCCTATAGCAGCATAACTATAGAGATACTCAGGATAACCTGAGCCACTCTAACTATAAGCTTTATCCAAGAGGAAAGTTTTAAGCCTAGCCTTAAAGTAGATAAGGTGTCTGCCTCATGTACTAAAACTGGTAGTTGGTTCCACAGGAAAGGCGCCTGATAACTAAAAGATCTGCCTCTACTTTAGAAACTCTAGGGATGGGCGTGCAGGTGGCGCAGTGGTTAACGCGCACGACCCATGTACGGAGGCCTTAGTCCTCGACGCGGGCGACCCAGGTTCGAATCCAGCTTGTGGTCCTTTCCCGCATGTCTCTCCCCCTTTCCTGTCAGCCTACTGGCAGAAAAACAAGCCACTAGTGCTGTAAAAAAGCTAAAAAAAAACTCTAGGGACCACTAGTAAACTTGCAGATGAGAGTGAGGTGCAACATAAGGAGCTATCAGATGGAGTTTGGTTATTTTGGGCTTTACATGTTAAAAACATATTTTCAGTGAGATTTGAACCTCCATCTCAGTCTATATTGTTTTCCTCCAGGATTTACTTCTATGTATCTCACCATCTACCCCACCCCACCCCATATGAAGCCTGTGGTGTCCATGAATACTAGTCCTGTCCAACTGTCCCACCTGAGCCGTAAATGTCTGCAGATCATCAAACACTTGCACTCTGGATGTTGATGCGTGTCCTGCTGGGGTTATGCTTCGTGCAGCTAGTGGCGCCATCTCGTGGTTATAAATTGAAATCATGTTGTTTTGTGGTAGATTAAAGTCTCTTGTTGGATTTAAGGCATGCAGCAACTGAAAGAAGCTTCTTTTAAGATCCTTTCTTGCTATTTTTGAAAGATGCAATGAAGTCTTAACACTCAGGTTAAAAGCAACATGGTAAATAAGACTGTCTGAATAATTTTCATCCTATTCGCTAAAATCATACTGAGCGGTGGACTGTCTGCTTGTTTATTTGACATGCTGTTTTACAGGTTTTAGAGTTTTTATAAAGGAGGCAGGTCCAATGACAGTCCATCTTTTGGGAGGAGGGTGGCTGGACTGAGATAAATTCCACAAAGACTCCTTCAAGTTTCATTTCAAAAGAGCAAGTCAGCCGTAACTAAGCCATATTAGATTTACTGGAGCGACCAGAGAAATCTATGCCTCTTCAGAGGCTTTCTCTAAATTAGACAGTATGAAATGCTCAAACTTCACTTTGAAAAAAAAAAAAACATGTTAGTTTGCTGAAACATCTGCTAGAAAAAAAACAGTTTATCTGGCACCCGCTGACTGGTCCTTTTCTAAGATGCTATTAAAATAACATTTAGACAAATTGTAAAACAATCTGGAATGAAAGGAATCTTAAACAATGGAGGATCACTAAGATCGCTTTTGTCAGTCAGTCACAAGATCTAAAAGCTATTAAAAAAATTATGGAGAAAAAAAATTAAAAATTGATCAAATGATCTAAAGCAACAATTAAGCATGTTGTGCCATTGTGTTACGTTAAAGTTGTTATTTTTAGTTTATCAGTGCTTGGCGGAGCTATGGAGCGCCATGAGTTGAAAAAGGTCCTTCAGTATTTGCAAAAATATGCTACATATTTTCTATCAGTCTGTTGTGAAGAGAGTGATCTCTTCCATCATCTGCTGGAGTAACAGCATCAGAGCAAATGACTTAAAAAGGCTCGACAAGCTAATACAGAAGGTCAGCTCTGTTCTAGGAACACTTCTGGAGATTATTTCACAAAGGAGAATTATTCATAAAGTGAAGAAGATGGGGCATGCAGGTGGCACGCATGACCCATGTACAGAGGCCTTAGTCCTTGACATGGGCGACCTAGGTTCAAATCCGGCTTGTGGTCCTTTGCCACATGTCTCTCCCCGTCTCTCATACCCCTTTCCTGTCAGCCTACAGAAAAACAAGCCACTAGTGCCGTAAAAAGCTAAAAAAAAGTGAAGAACATTATGAACAACAGAGAGCATCCTGTGTCTTCAGTCAGAGGATTTCCCAGCTCCTCTGTAGGACAGACCTCTACAGAAGACCTTCCTGCCTTCAGCATCTACAGGTGGTTAAAAATCCATGAGTTAACACTGTATTTTAAATAGAATGTTATTAGTGTTAGTAGGAGCAGCCATCTGTCTAATGACATCAGTTTTCTTTTCTCTTATTATTTATTTCCATCCAGCTGTAGGTTTTTGTTTTAAACTCAAATATGTCCTTTAAACCTCCTTCTTCTTCTTCTGTAGCTGTTCTACATTTTCTCCATCTATCCTATTTCCTGCATCCCATAATAACTGGCGGTGTCTCTGCTCCATCTGGGTTCTGAATGATGTTAAACTCCCTGGTTCTGATCGCCTGTTCTCCGTGTTCCGATCGTTAAATAATGCTCGTGCTCTGATCTTCCGTGTTGACCAATCCTGTGTGGCGGGGCGTGACGTCAGCGTTGCCAGCGTGGAACGTCGCTCGGCAGATCCAGGAAGTAAACTGTCCGGATCGGTTAGTGTCAGCAGAACTCCAAATAGCAGACAGATTCAGTCCAAACGCCACCGTGGTTCCGTTCTTCTTGTTTTCCTGAATATTCCGCACCGGAACCCCGCCGAACCGGAACCGAACCAGCCGTGTCCACCTGCACGGAGTTGTCAGCTGTGGGTTTAAAGGTAAGGAGCGAACTGGTTCCGGATGGGCTCCACTGACACTCAGCTGTTGTCCTGTTAAAGATGGTTCCGTCCAGCACAGTGTTCTGCTGCTCCTTAGAATGTTATTTTATATCTCTATATATAGATATATATATATATATGTGTGTTTGTACATTTTAATCCTTAATTTCAGTTGTGGAAACTGAACCTGCATCTAGTAGAAACTTTCAAACCTTTTTACACGTTTGACTAATTTAAACCTTAAATGTTCACAATTTGAAAGAGAAAATGTTCTAAACTTTATTTGATCACAATGAAAGTCAGAACATCCAGCTGCAGGTTCTTTCTACCCGCAATGCACATCTGGATCCTTCCCCCCCCCCCCCCAGCATCCACCTGACCTGTCTCTGTCACAGCAAAGCCTCCCACAGCATGATAGCATGATGCTGCCACCACCAGCATTGGGGATGTCGTCCACGATTGGTCAGATCTGACTGCAGCACATTTTTAATGAATCCTTACAGTCTGGATCAGTGGGTCAGAACCAGAGGTTTGACCTCAGTGTTTCCACCTGCGCTGTGGATCTCTGCAGCTCCTCCAGAGCCTCGGTGGTCCTCTTCCTGCCTGATCACAGCTCTCCTGTCAGTGGAGGTTGGTCTGCAGGTGGTCCATCCTCTGTCCATGTTCAGATGATGGATTGAGTGAGAACCCGACTTTAAACTGGACCAGAACTTCCTCTCTGACCTGTCTACTGGGTTGTTGGTGTCCAGGTTCTATAAAGAACCTCTTTGTCCAGAACCAGAACAGCTGCAGCTAATTGAAGGAAGTGAGCTTTGCAGGGTTTATTAACAGTGTATCTGTGGCTTCAATAGAGGAATGCAGGCCTCAATGTCTGGGATGTTCAGACCAAACAGGACTTTATTTCTGTTGGTCACATGAAAACCTAGAAAAACTCTCCAAGGTTTGAGTTTGGATCAGAACCAGCTGCAGAAACTTCAACAGATGGATCTTAAAGCTGTAGCTGACACTGACCCTGCAGTTGACTAATCCTACCCTTCCTCTCGCTGATCCACATCCACAGAATCCTTTATTTTTTTAACCTGATTCCTGTTTGTCCGGGTTTTTGTTTGTTTTTTTGGGTGTGAATTCTGTCTCCTTCCTCTCCTTCAGAACCCCCCCGTCCCTCTATCACGATGGTTGACGCCACTCTGGCTGAAGTGGGCAAGAACCTGAGTGAAGCCATGAGGATCCTTGGAGATGGACAGATGTAGGAAGAAATGTTCTGTTTGTTAACCTGAATGTTTTATAAAGAGCCAACGGTACCAGAACCAGAACATCAGTAACACGGAGGGCTGACGGAGCCGCCTGTGTCTGTGTTTCTGTGCAGGGAGCCGGACGCTGGAACAGAAAGCCGAAGGTTCAGTAGAACCAGCATCCCTGGACCTCTGCAGGGAGAGTAAGACTCACTCTTTCAGCTTCATAGACCCGTCTGTGGTTAAAGAATGGATGATGGGTTTTTTTAATATTTGCTTTAAAAAAATAAAACGCAGAAAAGTAGATAAAATCCAGAGCGTCAGACAGATGCTGTCATCCCAGACTGTAAAGTTTGTGGAAACATGTTTAAGGCTTGTACCACTGTTATTGAATATTAAAAAGAAATGTATTGTCATTAGGGCTGGGCAACCATTCAAATCTTTAATTGCAATCAACTGCATAGTTAATCAGGATTAATCAAATCATGTACACAAACTCCAACAATGAATTCAGAAGGAGAGTAAAAATTATTTTTATTTCCAGCTTCCATTTGCCATATGAATGAAAGTCCCATAACACTGGGTTGTTGTCTAGTTGGACTGGTTTGGACCTAGTTGGACTAGTTTGGACCTGGTTGGATCTAGTTTGACTAGTTTGGACCTGGTCGGATCTAGTTGTACTAGTTGGGACCTGGTTGAATCTAGTTCGACTAGTTTGGACCTGGTTGGATCTAGTTGCACAGGTTTGGATCTAGTTTGACTAGTTTGGACCTGGTTGGACCAGGTTGGACTGGTTTGGATTTGGTTGGACCTAGTTGTACTAGTTTGGACCTGGTTGGATCTAGTTCAAATAGTTTGGACCTGGTAGTATCTAGTTGGACTAGGTTGGACCTGAGTAGATCTAGTTGGACTAGTTTGGACCTGGATGGTTCTAGTTGGACTAGCTTGGACCTGGTTGGATCTAGTCTGACCAGT
>JAUZNJ010113602.1:0-19833 GCA_034780135.1 Jordanella pulchra | reverse complement strand
GTTCGAATTCTACCGGCATTTAAAAATATGTAAGCATTTGGGAGCGCGGGCGCTCCCATCGTCCGTAAAGGGTTAAGGAAAGCTTCCAAGTTCATCTGGTTTTATTTAATTCTCTCATCAAATAAAACTTTAGAGTAGGTAAACCGCAGTGTGCAGTGCTGACAGAGATGTGCATTTTTTTCTGTTTGATGTTTTACCGATTGATAACTCAACACAGCCCATTCATGTGAGCTATAGCAGTGTTAGAATCAGGGACGGTCATATCTGTCTTGGTGTCCCTACACACAAATACTCCATTTACATCCAAATTAAGTAAAAAAAAGTACACATAAAAGTACAATGCAGGAAATGCAAAAATAGGGAATGTAATGCAAAATTAGGACAAATCCTCTAGGTGCTGTTAGAAATATACCTATTTGTTGTGTGCTTATCAAATATACTTTCTATGTTTCCGATTTTGTTACCTTTAAAGATCAACTTCCAACATAATAGTAAATAAACATAATAGTAAATAAACAGATTTGTTACACTTACCTTTGTTCTGTCTACTTGCCAGGTGGTAGGACTTGGATCTATAATATATGTATGTTTGAGTGTAGATGCTTTCCAGGTCTTGCCTCCAAGTATCTGGGCTCAAAGACTTCAGGAGCTCTTCTATTGTGTCAAAAGTAGCTATGGTTTTGTCCAGGTCCTCCAGTGTCTGAGGAACCTCTGTGGCTGGCATCTCATTTGTTCCCATGTCCTGTAAAAAACCAAACAAACCGAAAAAAATTAAATTATTCACTCAAATTTCATTCTCAATTATTTCCCATTGCTTTTTTAAAATTTTTTGTAAAAAAAAGCCTAATCTCTAAAAAAAAACTACATATTTACATCTTTGTACCTGCTTTGACAATCAATAATTGAAATGAGCTTCCTATATTCTACTCACAGTCTACTTTGAGCAAATGTAAGCAACTAAGTTAGAACAGCCATCAATGTATATACACAACATACAACTTTTTGGATTATAAAAGATAAAATAAAAACAAAATCATGTGGCTTCTGAGCTTTTCTATAACCATTTATCTTAATAATTTTTGTAACTGCCGAACTACAAAAACAGATTGAGTGTCGGAAGGGAAAAAATTAAGTACAAAATAGGCCCACAAATTGGTCAAGGTGAGAAATGACCTAGTGCCAGGTTTTCTTTGTAACCTCAGCTTCCATTTAAGGAATGATCAGTCTACCCTTGTCAAAAAAGAAAAAGAAAATCTACAGTATTGTACAATTATTAAGCCTGCCTGGGCTGTGTGTAACTGAATCGTAACAGTTTTCTACTGGAATTAATCTGATTTGAAATGAACCGGATCTCTTTATAACTGGGTATGAATCTGACCTGCTCATCTTTGAAAGTCCTTTTTAAACGACATTTATCATAGGATAAGTAGACTGCATTTTGGTAAAAAGGTCTTTCTTTTAACAAAGTATTAACAACGGCATACCCATAGAAGGCTGTGAGCTCTCAGTAAAAGTAGGACTAATTAAAATCAGACATTAACAGTCATGTTTCAAAGAATCAAGGTAAGAAGATGATTTATAAAGGTTACATGGAGGCTAAGACTGATTACGATTAACAATAAAAGAGAAATACTCGACTTGGGCTTAACATTTGTTAGGAACTGGTTTAAACAACAATATGAGTGGAAAGCTAACACCTAAAAATGCCATTCTTTGTAGAACCAGCTAAAACCATCAATAACTATCATAAATAGATCCCATTTTATATTCTTTTTTTTTTTAACGGCACTAGTGGCTCATTTTTCTGACAGTAGGCTGACAGGAAAGGGGGTATGAGAGAGGGGGAGAGACATGCGGGAAAGGACCACAAGCCGGATTCGAACCTGGGTCGCCCGCGTCGAGGACTGAGGCCTCCGTACATGGGTCGTGCGCAATAACCACTGCGCCACCTGCACACCCTATATTCTTTTAATGGTTGGCAGGAGCGACAAACATAAATTTAAGATGATGTACACAGTGGTTTCATTAAATCTTTTAGGTTTTAAACATCAGGAGATTGTTAAAAATGTGTTTCCAATGCTTATAAATTTAAAGTATGAATTAAGTGCTGTCAATTGAATATTTATAATTTACTGACAATTAATAATCACCACTTTTATGAAGGCATGATTTATAGAAGTCTGTGGATTTGGAAAAATGAAGTCTGAACTGTCAGAAAGCAAAGTAGGAAATATATTACCAATATTTATGAAAAATAGTAATGAAAAAAATAGTATATGAATAAATAGTAACTTAAGCAAACTAAAAAGCAGGCATTTTCTATTATTTTTCTGTACAACATAGTAGTTAGTGTTAGAACTCACCGACAAGAGTTCTGGAGTTGGCTCCCCCTAGAAAAATATAAAGCAAATGAAAGTACACTTAATACAGTTATTAAAAAGAACAGAGAATATTCATCATCGTATTCGTATGGATATATTTTGGATTTTTTATTATTTCTATGTGTTTAGGCTTCAGTATGGCATACACCAGGTTCTCAACAGTGGACCAGGCAAGACTTGTTATATTTGGGCTTCCTTTGGTACTAACCATTTTCCAATCAAACATAAAGAAAATAAAATAGTTCAAAATTGTCAAAAAAAGATACAGGCCGTTTCTCAATAAGTTCACTATGCTCATGTGCTGTAGCACTGTTCCAATTCACAAGAAAACAAGATGGAGAAGGGACAAAATCCCAGGATCTTCTTCTCGATCCGCCCTCTTTACTCAACATGCATCAAAGCAGACTTGTGCAGAGACTATTAATTGTCACTTGTTTTGAGACTATTCATAACAGAAGGTGAAATGCAGCTTAGGCGAGGTTTGAATTTGGTGATATCACGAGTACACTTCTTTTTAAATTTAAACAGATTTATTCTGCCTGCAACTGTTCTCAACTGAATGTTTCTCTTGAAAATATGATGGTATCACTTTAGATGTAAATCCATTCATCTAATGCACTTTCTAAGAGGAAACTTATTTACAGAGTTTTTATTTCTATTCTTCATTGAAGGAATTTTGTTTTAACATATTATTCATTCAAATTTCCATTCAAGAAAACTGCTTTGATGTTACATTTGACAAAGGATGTTAATAAAACACAGCACAGTAGATTTATTGGTGTTACTATTACTGTACTGCAAAAATACCAACCTGGTACAGACCAAACCATGAATTTTGTGTTCCATTACAGCCCTAATACACACCCAAAGTCTTTGCATCCCAGATGGAGAATTGACAAACATAGAGATTTGCTCTTTGTTGAGCTAAACTAGCAAGCAAATAACTGTAAAAAATACTTTTTTTTTCAGGATTTTGTACTTTCAAGCATAGTAGTGACTATTCGGTATGAATCAGTATGATAAGTGACTGAAATGAATTACATAATTTATGTCATTTGAAGTGCTTCCTTTCATCCTCTTTCATTTTGACTAAGACACATTTTTTGTGGCTGGAATAAATATTCATTTATGGATTGATTGATTAATCTAAAAAGATACAAAACAAGAGGATCCCCCCCCAAAAAATAGCTCCCCAACACAGCAATGTTTAAGTGGTGTTTGTCATGTGCATTATAGAGGTCGGGTTAGGGACAAAAAAAGTGATTTTGAATTTTATAGAAGCCTAATTAGACATGATGACTTGGATATACAGGTCAAGGTAGGTGGGTAAGAACATTATCAGAGCAAAATTTATATTTATTTGCTTTGTATATGCAGTTAATATGTCAACCTTTTCTTTAATAAAATCAAAAATACGAATAGTCCAGATTTCTTGCTCAAACAGATGGCAGACATTCAAAACAAGGCAGAGAATAAGTGCTTTAAATACAAGACCATCTCATTGTAGGTAATACCTAATTCTCATAATCAGTGATTCACTTAAAAAAATTGTTTATACATCACTTATAAAAATTGCAAGCGGAAAGAAAATATTTATTAGTTAAATTTTCTTACATAAAACAAACCTGTTTTGGGTGCTAATAAAGCACCATGTACCGTGTGTGAGTGAGTAACAACTTTTAATAAATGTTTACAGTCATGGAAAACATATCTGCTAAGTCTGCAATATGATCACTATAAATCTATGCTTGTCAAAAATTTGTCATCTTTACTTCTTTCAAGTGATAGATTATCTAATTAGTCTAAACAAGGTTGATTTATAACAATGAGAAATACATGTCTTCAAATGATGAGTGAATTATTGAATCTAGATGTTCATTACCAAATTTAGGTTAATAGTAATCAAGAAAATATTCTTAGATGTATAAAGTTTATTCTGCTTAAATATTCGGACTAAAACAAAAGTTAAAGTTTCCAAATGTAAGCTGGGGTAAAGTTGCTGTAGATCATACTTAAGGAGACCTTCCACATCAGATGGGATGAGGGGTCAGATTGTTTAAAAAGTAAACCTCCCTTCATCAACCTTCATCTTACAGCTCAATATCATGTTTTTTGTCTCTCCTGTTACATTCTTAACCTCAATATGGACTTGTACAAAGCTAGGAGGAGTGTTCACGTGTTTTCCAGGAAATCCAGGTGTGTGCCTGAAAGGCTGCCAGTTTTATGGCAAAATGTTTTCAAAGAGAGTGAGTACATCTTTTAAGAGTTATGTACTTCTTGTAGAAACAAATCAGAATCATGTAAATCTATGTTGTTATGCTAATGCATTTCCCCAATATTTATTTTGTATACCATAAGGGCATACTCATTTTATGCAATTCAACATGCACATCTATGCACATCTTGTGAGGCATCACATCCTTTTCAAAAACATGTTTTTCTGGCAATTGAATCAGTATAGTTGAAGAGTCCCAAATCCCTTTACTGTGGGATAGTAAAGTTGTCTACTCACACTTCATTGAAAATGATTCCCTCATTTTCTCTCTGATGTATGTGTTTGTCTGTACATTTAATAGGGTTGACATCAAAGGTGGTTACCTTTTAGAATACTGTGAATGTGGCCTAAAATGTTCTCATAAATGTAGATGTAAAAAGCCGCTGCAACTGAGGTCAGAGTCTTTCCTGTAAGATTGTAAGCACTTCTATTACTCACGCTGCAATGACTTGCATCTCTAAACTAATGGCATAAACCTTGTTAAATGGTACAATAAAGCAGAGCTTAAGCTGGCATGAGAGTATGGGTGGGCCAACTAAAGGATGTTATTAGGGATGTGAGTCAATCAAAGAACTATGAAGGGAAACTTATTCACTTCACAATAGGATGTTTTTAGCCTTCTTGTACAACTGGCTTTAAACTGCAAATGCTTAGTATAGACTACATCTGAATCACTCTTGTGGTTCAAACAACCAGACAATTTGTTTGTTAAAGCAAAAATTAGTTATCAGATTAGATAAGACGTAGTCACCTTGTTGAAATATTAGCTATAAACAAAATTTACTCAAAGCGAATTCTTTGCAGGTACTATAACATAATTTTTCGTATCAGGAAATAATTTCAAAACAATTTTATCAGTGTATTTCCTCGGTTGGGTTTTTTAAATACTCTATTGCTAAATGTGTTCTTTTTATATGAATAGAGTTAACAATACTCTACTATTATAAAGGTAATATTAGACACTTGCTTGAGTTCAAAGTTTCAGATGGATTTTAATAGAAATATTAAAGAACATGGCTGCATACTGAGGAGATAATTTAACAATGGTATTCAGGTGTGGAAGCAGGGATGCATCTAAAGTGTGCAGGACAACAAATCTCAAGGGTCAGATTTGAGGATGCCAGCTATATACCATTTTAAAATAAGGAAAACAATTGTAATGAATTTTGTCTGTTCCTGCCAGATAAGCAATCCCATGACATAATTTCCTGTTCCCTCTGCTGCACTGGTAATTGGGTCTAAGTGGTTACAACTGCAACATCTCCACTTACAGAGTGTTGCTCCTGAAAGGAGCACTATATATATTTCTGGCTCTCCTAGTAGGTAACCGCCAGATTCTTGAAAGCCAATTTGTGAGTAGAACATTCCAGCACACCTTGTTTTGACCTCCTGCTCTTGACCTGTCTCTTTCCTGTTTTTCTCCTGCCTGTCTTGCCCATGGATATGCTTGTTGACATTTGATCTCTGGACAATGATATTTTACCTTGCCTCTCGACCTAGTATGTTATACACTGCCCTGGTCTGGATTGTTATGTCTATCGGTTCTTTCACCTGGATCCCAGACTCCCCTCTTGTATAGCCCCTCTGGAAACCTCTGTCCCAGGAACTGCTTCTCTCTACATGACCCCTGGATGAATCCCCCACTAGTCTTAGCCCTGTCTAGCACTGTAAAGATTTAGATCAGGCAATCAGTGGTCCAAATGATCCAAACTGAATCACTGGGATCAATCATCAGAGCCAACACTACCTCCTGACTTCTGGGAAGTGATTACAATTTTATTCCATTCCTGTTCCTGCAACACCAATTTACTTTAAACTACATTTTTTGAATACTTTTGTTGGTTTAATTGGGTTGGGTCTACAGATTATGTCCAGGGATTACAACAATATCACATAATTAACTAGATTTGTCTCCGGACAGAAAGCATAACACTTTAAAAAAAGAATTATTTCTAACTGATATAGCCAACCTTAAGCCAGTGTTATTTTAACAAACCTTTGTTTTATTTGATTTATTAGTTTGGGTAGGAGTTACAGATAGCGCAGCTTTAAGTTTTGTTTTTAATACTCCTGTTCACTGAAAGAAAAATGAAATATTTCAGGCAACCTTGGCATATTCACTGGTGGTAAGGAATTGGATTCTTATTTACTGTAGTAGCCTAGTGGAAAGGACATCAGGGAGCTGCCCCTTTCAACTCCATTTTATACAATCGCACACTCAAGCAGCAGAGAATCAAGTGTGTGGTAGACAGTGAGGAAAGAGGAAGTGTTTCCCCATCAGCTTTTAAAACGCATGAGTAGCTGCAAGGACATTTAAGTTAAAGGATAAATTACAGCAGCCACATTTCTGCTGTTCCCTCTATGCTTGAGCTAAAGCTTATTCTTAGGTCGAAACCTAAATAATAATTTTAATCCAGTAATAAATCTTTTCTTTGGACTTAGTGCTATACTTATTTCCTCCATAATTGAATGACCTTAACTTAACAATTTTAGTTGTTTTTCCTAAGACATTTACACAAAGAAATGTAATGCATATGTTCTTGAGTTGCAGCAATAGTGAACAACTGTATGAAATGTGACATGTATGATGCAAATTATTGCTACCAGGGGAGATTCCTATAAATATTGCAGACTCATTAAAAATACAATACACTGATCCAAGTAATGCTGCAGTTTGTGGTCTAATAAAATTGCATATCCCATTATTTCTTTTTGTTTGCTGTGAGGTCAAAGTTGACTCATGAATTTGACATGGATACTAATCTCCCTGTGACAATGTTTCCAAAGTTCCCTGAGTCCAAAAAGAACTCAGAGATTTTAACCAGTCCAAAAATGCAAATATCTAGCAGCAAAATGTTTCAAACAATCAAGGAAATAATTCATAGAGCATAGTGATAGCATGAAACAATGGTATTTTTTAGTAAATCTCATAGAAATACCAATCCATATCTATCTGTCAAATAAAGATTTGAAATTAAAATTGAAGAACAAAATAACGGTCCTTTATTATTATTCCTGGGAATATTTAGCTTTTTAGAAGAGTAGTCTGTATTGTAAAATTGAACATTTAATTTAATTTTCCAACTTATAATCACTGTGCATCTCTTTTTTTACTGTAATTCTGATTAAAAGAGCTAAGAAAAAAGAATATACAGCAACAACATTTAGTGGATGTCAAATAATTATTCTGTATACCTAATTGCCATTCACAAGTTAGTAATATCTGTTAACTGGTCAAGCTGTGTTTGGTTGCATAACCAAACATGGTGCTTGTAGCTTGCCAGCTTCAGTTTTAAAACAGTGCTGCTTTTGACTCATAATTGTCCATGTGTTTAGAGACTAGAAACAGTTTATAGGCCAAATTTGTCTTTTTAGTAAGTGATAAAGTGTTATAGCCTTCTATAAGCCAGCTACAGTTGTTGCTACTGTGTGTGGAGCTACGGGTGAGGGAGTGGCAGTGATTACTATGACCACCAAAATCAAATATAAAGACAAGGCACACACTGGGACTTTATATGACATCTTATTCAAAATATGTTTAAGCATTAAACCAGAACAGAATATTTTGGATGTTTAGAATTCTACCTTTTTAACACTTTTGTGTAGCTTAATTCAAGTGAACGGTTGTATTCCTAATAATAAGACTGGTCCCTACAGCAAGGCAAGTTGACTTATATGGCACATTTCAGTAACAAAACTATATAAAGTGCTTTAAATTAATCAAAAAAGAAGAAAATACACAGAAAATACAAACTTAAACTATTAGAGAACAGCCAAATACTTGACTTAAAGCAATTTAGGGTTTAAGCACTTTTACAGTATTCTGACAGCTTTTTTTCAAGATCATAGAGCATGAGAAGTAAAAGCTGCCTCTCCATGTTTGGTTCTGGGTTGTTAGCAACTCAAAGACAGTTTAATTCAGTCTGTCAAAGGGTGCCTAATTCTTAGGTGACAAGCTAAATCAGAGGGCCAAACAACAAAGGACAGGACAAACAGAAACTTCAGAGTAAAAATGACGGAAGTAAACGGTAGGACTTGCATTATTTTGTTTTTTCGTTGCCTTCCATTCTTACCTCCACTCTGCTGTTCCTCATTACAAGCCATCTCCACTTTAATCCACTCCACATAGCTCGGTACCTCACAGCTGCCTTACTCTTTGGTTCTCTCTCTGTCTCTCGAAGTTTGGCTTGTTTTAGTCATTAGTTGACATCCTGATAATGTCTCAGACACCTGTTCTGCCCTTCCAGTGCTGCTTCTCCTCATTCTGTCCCTCTAACTCTTCTTTTTTCCCACTTTTTATTTTCCTCCTCTCTTTCTCCTTATCTTTCCGACAGGTCTGGAGAGAACAAATTAGACCTGCTAAATTAAGCCACACGCAGAGCTTGAGACTAGCTTGGGGGAGAAGTATGTGTGTGTCTACATGTCTGTTAAAGATGGAAAGATAGAACACTCACACTCAAATACCGGAGCTCTTTGAAAATCTGGTAAAACTGATCTAATGAGAAGGGCCTCAAGACTTGATTTCTAGCAGTAATGCAAAGGGTTGTGATTATCTGACTAGAGGAGAGATTACAAAAAATGAGTAAAGAAGGGAAAAAGCTATAAGCTTCTGAACTAATAAAGATAAGAAAGTTATTTGTGGTTTACATAATAGTAGAGTAAGTAAGTAGACATATTTAAGTAAGAACTTCATAATGGGGGGTGGCGGTGGTGGTGGGGGGTTCTCGCATATTTCCGACATCATTACAGCCTGAACCGAGGACTCATCGCAAGATGGTTGTGGATTTTACCCAGCTGGTTGGCTGGAATCTATTTTAGATGGTGCATTTCACCAGGTGGTTTTCTCCAGGTGGTCCTTCCCACATTCCAGATTCATGAAAGATGTGGGTAATTGGCAAATGAAGATAAAAAAGAGGAGGTTTGAATTGGTTTTATGTCTCACAGCCTTAGTTCTGTCTGTCTTAGTTCAGCAATCTGGACAGGCTAGGGGCATGGCTACATTGAGGTATCCAACTGCATCTATTCCACCATTTAGAGATTGAAAAACAATGTTTATTCAATAAATATCTAAGAATTCCATAGTACTTATAAGAAAGCTGGCAAAAGGGAGTCAATAGAGATGTTTCTGTACATTACGCACTATCGTCTATACCTACTTGTCTGTTAGGGTCATAAAGGACACACATCAAGGTGCACACACACTCGCACATAAGGGCAGTTTATAGACAAGTAACTGTCAACCTTACAGTTATGTTTTTAAACTGTGGGAAGAAGCGGGAGTGAATCTAGAAACTATTCAATGTAAATATGCCAGAAATGGTTCAAGGGATAAATACCGTCAGTATTCCCAAGACAAATGCTAAAAACATCTAAGAATATATTCACACACATCCTGGGGCCCAATTTCATTTTCCTTTTTCCACTGAAATCCAAATTTTTAAGTGTGGTGTTTTATACTACTAATTAAATGCGACCCCAAAAGACTTCAGCTTGAATGTTTCAGGACATCAAAGCGACCCGCACGTGCAGAAAGAGAAGACACACAGCGGCGAACTGGGATCTGAGTATTGGTTGCATTATTTGAATACATAAATAATAAAAAAACTGTGCAAAATATGAACGGTTAAGGGCAAAGTTGTTGAAACTCTTGACAGATTGACATAATTATTACTTGTGTTAAACAAGGAAGTTTTTGTGCAGTAGTAAATAAAACTCAACTGTATCCTGGAAAAGTACAAAATTTTTTGGATCCACTTAATTTAGGGTATGGTAAAATATAAGCCTTTGAGCTACCAAAAGAAGGGACAGTTTTTTTTTGTGGTTATCCAGGACAGATCCCACCTAAACACTATAATGAATAAAAAATCAATCTAGAGTATGTTTCTTCATAATTTTTATTTCCAGATGTTTCAGTTTAGATTTCAGTTAGGGACAGCGTATAGTGGTTTTAGTTTGGTACAGCAGAGGTGGGGGCCTAAAGCCAAAACATTTATCTTACATCTGTTTTCTAACAGAGTAGTAAATGTTTTTTTCAGTTTGAACTCACTCAGCAAAATACAAAAATGACACTATAAAATGCAAGTTCATACATAAATACAGATGCGGTCTCTTTTTCGTTTTGTCTTTGCTTTTATTTTATCTTGACTCTTTTCTTCTCAGATAATAGGCAGTGCCAAAAGCTCTTCATCTATTCCTCTTTTTACTCAAAGGAGGAACCTTTTTAATGCCTTTTTTGACTTTCTGCTTTCCTTCCCTTTAACCTGTCGATTAGAGAGCAGAGTAACATCTTAAATTCAAAGTCCCTCTCTGTTCTTTTAGCTCGCTGACAAAATGACAAAGCAAATCTCCTCATCCATTCATTTGACAGCCTCGAAGAGAAAAGCTTTGCATCCTCCCAACACCCTGTCCTATATCTCTCCATTTCTCCTCCTCTGTCAAATGGATGGATAAGTAAGGCTTGTTTGGGTGTTAGAGCTTGGCATTTTCAGAAAGCTTTGCTATGACCACTGCTGCACCATTCTTCAGTACAGCTTGTTTTATCTTTCTCTTTATTGCCAATTACAGCCAAATCTGTTGAAGAAGATTCAAAATGGAAAAACACCTGGATAGGCACAAAATGTTACATTAAAAACATGTATCTCTAAATACTGCAGCTGCAATGTGTGAGGCTAACTTACCACAAGTGAGTAGTGGATTTTGAATCCCGGCTTTGCGACAAAGAAATCGTCCGACTTAAAGGTGATTCTGAGTATGTTGGAATTAGAGGTTATACTATAGGGTACCTGGTGTCCACACCAACGTCCCCGCTTTATGGTGCTGGTCTGGGATTTTTCTTCCACCTCAACATAGTCATAACTGGAATGACAAAGAAAAGTAATATTTTACAAAGGCAAAGTTTAGCTTTAACAAGATTTAATGAACTATGTCATCTAATCGATAATTATATCAAGAACTGTCTGTCAAAAGATTCTGTCACTTAAGGTAAATTCCCCAACATTAATAATCTCTGCTTCACAATCTTTTAATAGGTGGACTATTTTAGGCTGCAAGAGAACAGTTTGTTCATAACATTGATGTGTTTGAAGAAGGGACAATGGACGAGCATGAAGTTTTTTCAGAGCACAATTTTGATGCACAGATGACTGGCCAGAGGATTTTCGAAACTCAAGCTCTTGTGGGGTGGACTAAAATTTCTGAGAAAGTAAGAAGATTCTACTAGAAAAGTCTCATAATATAATATGAATCAGAATCAGCATGACAGAGCTGAAGCCTGAAGCAATAGAAGAGGGTGGCCTGGCATGATGAATCACTGTTTCTTTTACGTCACATGGATGGCCGGAGGGTCGTGCATTGCCTTCCTGGAGAACAAATGGCACCAAGATTTGCTATGTGAAGAAAGCAAGAGGCAGAGTGATGCCTTTGGCAATGTTCTGCTAGGAAACCTTATGTCATCCAATTCATGTGGATATTACCTTGACACATACCCCCTACATAAGCACTGTTACAGAATATACCCCTTTTGTGTAAACTTTATTTTGAAATAACTCTAGGCTCTTCAAGTAGGATAATGTCGTATATTTAATAATCGATAAGAAATACTTTTAAGCAGCACAACCACAAATTTGAGGAGTCAAATTGGCCTAAAAATTCCACTAGATTCCAATCCGGCACATGTGTTGCACAGGTCCGATTCATGGAGGGCCCAAACGCAGAACCTTTAGGACTTAAGGACCTACATTTCAGGATCAGTTACCATAGCAAACCTTTGAAATGTTATTTCAAATTGTCGGCAGAGTGAGCAACCTTCCTCAAAAGAGTTGAAACTTGCGGTATGCTCCTTTAAAAGAAAATCTAAAACATGAAGTAACACATTTCTTTTAATTTTTTCCCATCCTTGAAAAATGTTATTTCGCTCATAACTGCAAATCCCACTTGTCTTTTAAAATTATACACACAGAGACAGCTGAGTTGCATTGTAGGATTAAACAATATTTTTGGGCTGTTAAAGCCCCAAGGACAAACTTCTTAAGGATTTGCCAAGAAAAAAACTCCCCCTCTCATCATCTGACACATCACTGAAATCCTTTCTTGAGTAGTACTGTATATACATTGGCAAACTATTTAACATATGACATTTTTTTCTTATTATTATCATTTCATTTACTTTGTATAAAATGTCCTTGATTTACTACTTAAGGCCATTCCCTTCACTACTGTGTTCCAAACTTTTTAATCACTTTTGTCTTTCAGACAACTTTTCTCCATTATATATGCCCGTGATGCATCAGTGATCCCTTCTGTTTGTCCTCAGTATCTCAATCTTCTTTTGTCTTTCTCTCCTTTTGTCTCTCTAAGGGTACTTTATGTCTTCCTTTTTGTCTTCCCATATTATCTGTTGTAATCATGCAATTGGAATTCCATCCCCACCATCTCCATCTGTTCTCTCAATCTTCCTTAAGCTACTCTTTTACCTGCACGTTCCTTTCACAGGCCCCTCTATGTTGAACTGTTCATCAAACTTAAGGTGGATGAGGGTCCCAGGTGGTGACTGCAGTTTCCATGACAGATGCAGGTTGCGGGGATAGGCTTTGGGGTAGTTTGGGCTGGAGATGAAACCCCCTGCTGAAGTCACCGTGATGTTTTCGTCACTGTGGTACAAGTCTGTGGTGGAGTGAATGATGGGTTTTAACAAATAGTCGTGAGTTCATGCACTTCACAGACACATCCACAGTCAATACAAATATTCACACAAAAACCTTATAAAAATATGTTAGCAAACATGAGAAGAGAAAACGGATACATGCAAAAATATATGATGATGTGACTGTTAAAATTCATGATAGATAAATAAAATAAGAACTGTGTCAACATTTTTTAGTGATCTCAGACCTGCAAACGTTTTCAGCTGTATTTTATAATTATGTATCACTCACAGATAAATATTTGGAAAACACCTTTAACGTTTAAGAACTTGATTAGTAAGTAGTTATGCCTCATAGACTTGGTTCTCAAACTGGGGTACAAGTGCTGTTATGGTGAGAAACTGATTGCATTAACTGATATGTAGAGCTATTAAGCACCAACAGCCACAAGGATGGCTGATGCGCTATTTATCCTTAAGCTGGAGCCTAGTTTTAAATTTGCTAATTAACTCAACTTAGCCATTCTCTAGTTTCAAATGTAAAATGGACAGGGACATTAATGACATTTTCTTTGCCAATGCTAATGGCTATAAGCGATGCAAGCTAATAACAATACATAGCTTTGAATTTTAGAATTTTTAACCCCTCTAGCAATTTCTTAGCTGAAGAAGCTGTGTAGAAGCGAAACATCACATGCAGTGGAGCTATGAGCTAACAAATGTGGTAGTGACAATAAGGTTAAAAAGAATCTTAAAAACACACTTCTGAACCTGATGGACAGCGTTACCAGAAGAGTTAATGGTGTTATAGTACGAAAGAGTGGATCAATGTCACATAGAACCCTATGGAAAAGAACTGGATGTTAAGTTCATTTGTGGGTCAAGGCAAGTCAGCGAGTAATTTTGGCATTATGGTGTACTTTATATAAAAATAGATTTGGCAATAATGCTCACTTCTGCTCATTTTTAAACATGTAACTTCTAATCTCTTACAAAAATGGTATAAATATTGTTTGTTTCCTTTGACAGACTTACTGTAGTTTTAGCCTCTTAAGCTTTAAGAAAGGATGCAAATTTGATACATTACAAAAACATGCATTTTTTGACACCAGATGCATAAAAACCATTTAGTCTACTGAGAACACATAAAAAATATGCTATAGTATTAACCTTACTACAAATATAAATATTGACTTGTTCCAAGTAGACATGACTTAATGCCTGATTAATAAAGAAAGGTCCAATAAAGAGTGGATGGAAGAGAATATTGAATATCTGCCTACAGATGGGAGGGAATTATTTTAATTTTGAAACACCATAAAGGTTTAAAATAAAAAATGAAAGTTATTAAAACTCTGAGCAGCCCATGGTTAGTAACCTCACCAATTAATGAAATAAATTATATCATTTGACTGTAGAATACCTGCATGTCTGTTAGGCCTGTGGTATCAGGGACAAACACTTTAAAGTCTTGCTCCATGGTAGCATTAAATAGACATAAATGAATCAAAGCTGCCAGTAGATACATACAGAGAAGTAGAACCACCAGAAATTGCACTGAAGATTGAGTCCAGTTTTGTGTGAACAAGCAAAAATGCTAAACCGATGGGAGTAATAAATTTAAACAAACAAAAACTACTAAAAATATGTAATAATATATCACAATAACTACATGGTTAAGTACGGTATGTTGTAAAAAGACTATATGATCTGTAAGTACATTATTTTTTAGTAATGTGTCTTTTGATACCTATATACACATCCTTTCTTCATGATATTACTTGTATATCAATAGCCAACAAAACTGTGTTGTTGACCTTCCTTTAATTACACACAGTCTTATACACATCCGCACAGAGAGAAACACACAACGTCAGAAGGTCAGGATTTGTGCTGAACAGGGCTGACAGGGCGATATTTTCTAAGTGCTATGAGGGTTTTTTTTCTGCAACAGAGCTGAATCCGTAATCAAGGTGCTGCAGTATGCACCCCTGAGAGATGATGATGAAGCTCAAGCCTTCTCATCCACCCCTTTACTTCAAACTTCATCTAATTTTTACACTTGCACACCTCTCCATTTACTCCCTTACTGTATATTCTTTGTGCAATGGTGGTGTTCTCCTGATTCTCATCCAAACAACCACCTACCAATATGTCATATTTTTGTTCAGATTTTTGCTTTGGTAAATATGTCGATGTATGTCGACATGCATGATGAAGATGATTTGTTTGTGCAGAATTGTTTGGCTATGTTTACCACTGTGAGATTCTCCTCAATCATGAAAGTCATTGTATCAGCGAATGACTCTCACCTAAGTCAATGGGGAACTCAGTGTTTCGGATTTTGAAAAATTTACAAGCAGAAACAAATGTCACCCCTTGGTATCTAATGAATGAATGAATGAGTTAACTTATTTATGTAGGTATAACAGTTAGACAAAGATTGATTAAAACGTGAGGCTGAGTATTTTGGATCATCTGCAGAAAAATAGCTATGTAATATACTAAACTGCAATATATGTATTTAATAGCACGGTCATAATGGCCAAACAAAATGGACTGTTAGGGAGAGAACTAAGTGTGTGGTAAAGTATAGGTTCCATGTATTCATTCAATGAATCCTAGAATTATTATTAACCAAGTGGTTACTTACTGACTTAAAGCCAAATGAAGAATGATATGAAATTAACTGAAAGAAGACTGAGTAATATATGCCTTAATTTCAGCTAACAGTATCAATACTAGGAGAACTGAATGCACTCATCATATCTTGTAGCCCTGCATAGAAATAATTCTGAAAAGCAAGCTAGTAATCCTTGGAAATCTACAAATGCAGTTTTTTAAAATGTCTGTGCGTGGGCTCCTTGTGACTCTGAGTGTGAACATGTTAAAAAGAAGACAAACACTTTTCCAGAGAAACGGTGCAAAAATTTCCTTATGGCACTGGCCCTTTTTGGATACTGCTCCATAGTTACATAATAGCCTTAAATATAAATCATGCAGTGATATCAGTGACAGTTCTTCAAATTAATTAAAATTACATAGTGATACAACTGCTTTTATAATCAGAGCAGAGAAATTACAGTACTTATAAGGTGAAGGAAAATTCCCCTGATGGTAACATCAGGTGCACATAGTAGTTTAATTTATTGACCGTATGCTAATACAGGTTTGAATCATGTTTACATCAGGATGGGCATCCAGTGTAAAAACTCTGCCAAGTCTGTAAGGAGTAGTAATGACTTACTGTGGTGAACCCTGAATAATGGAGCAGCTGAAAGGACTCATTATTGTAAAGTTTTATTTTAGTTTACAGGGTCAAATGGGTTTTAGCAGAATCTTAATGCAAATCTGAAGTCCCAGAATTTAGTTTGAAGTAATAACTGTTAACCTTTCCAGAAAGTTGAATTCTTTTGGTATTTCTACGTTCACAAAGAGGCATGAATAGATCTTCTGCCTGACCTGGTTTGACCTTTCGACACAGATTCAAAATGGGTCGACTAATCATGCTACAGTAATATGGTTCAAAGAGGCACGTTTGGCTATAACACAAGCAAAGGGTGCTGAGCTGACAGGCAAACCAAAAAAGATGCATGCATAACTGCGGCTAGCACATCTGTTTTGTCAGGATCCACAATTTCATCTGTAAAGGAAGAACATAAAGAGACTTGAAAGTCTTATTTTTGTGGTTTCTTATTGCGGCCATTGTTTAAGAATCTTTTATTTTTTTTACTGTCACTGTCTAAAATCCAACTCTGATGGGCAGGCGCTAGTTGTCACCTCGCCCCATCAGCTCAAAAATGCTGAACGTTCCTCTTTTCCCTGAATGGTTTATATTGGAGCAAGTTTGGATTAATAAATTGTACAACAAAACCTAGAGTGCTACAAATTACTTTTTAATTCTTTACTACGTTCTCAGGACTGCAGCACATTTCAAATATATACCAATATGCAATATTTGTAATTAAGAGGGACTTTGTTTTTGTAACATTGCAAATTGTGAAAAAGTGTAATAGGTATCAAAGATTCTACAAAAGAAACTAAATTGAAAAAGAGTTTCATTAAAACGCATCTAAACAAATTTCAGTTCTTCAACTGAATAAAGTGTCTTCATAACTTACCTAAAGGTTAATTGTTTGCAGTTGCAGAAAATCAGATGATGCTTCTATTATCTCCCAAAGAATCTGACTCACAGTTTAGATAAATATAGACTTGCTAACACTCCTGCATTTATTTATTTTTTTCCCATGCACCAACATGTATAGACTGACTATGGCAATTAGACTTTAAGACTCCAGATCTGACACTTAAGTAACCGTGACAATGATGCTGTGTGTGACTGTGTTTTGCATCTGTGTGTGTGGTGGGCAGATGGAAGAGTGGGTGTGCCAGGTTTCAAGAGAATATTTCTTTAAACTTTGTGTGGATTTGCATGCATGTCAGGTTGGCTTTATGTGAGTATATTCTCACTCATTAAACTTGGCCCTCCCACCGCCAGTGCCAGGGTGTGATGTTCTTCGTGGTTTCAAGATCTATTTCTGATCCAAGTGCCAATCACACTTTAATCACCCAGCAACATGGTGCATCAGAGGCTGAAAAATAGCTCACATGCTGAAGTACTGCAAATCAAACGAAAGGACTTGATAACAAAGGATATTAGTCTTCAACTTTTGGATTCAGTCAAATTTGAAAGACGAACTTGATCAAGTCACAGGCATGCAGTTACCTAATATTAAACATCACCCATTTTTAATAAAAATGTCTGTTCTCTGCAAACCAAATACATTTTTTTCCTGACTGACAGTTGATACATCTTCACTCAGGAACAAAACTCCCCTGGGATAATACCTAAAACAAGGCAACCCAATTTCTTCCATCTGCCATCTCTGAACATATTCAGACTGCCTTTCATCTTCTTAAAATTAATTCTTCTAAACCAAACAAAGGCCAACATAACATACATACGATCCTCTCTTTCAGCTGTGAAAAAACATTACATGGAGAAATGGGATGTTGCTTGCATATTTTTTGGCATTCCATTTTAAAAGTGAGGTGGATTTTTTAAAATAGTTTCTTGTTCATAAAAAATAGATAAATTATTTAGCGGAGGGCAGTGAAATCACTAAACTGTTGAAAAATATAGTCAACCGCCAGTTTATCAATGATGAATCAGACTCGTAAAGGTCCACAAGTTTCTTCTGAGTACATTATACTGCAGACTGAATTTGATTAAATTTTATTCATAACATTACAAAAGAATGCAGTTTTTATACCTTGCGCTAAATTTCCCTAACCACATCAATAACTCAAATGATGTTAAAAAGCAATACCAGAACTTCACAAAATTATGTCATTATCATTGAGGTTAATCAAAATTTCTTATAGTGTAGTAATTCTATTGTGTTTAAACTCCAAGCTTTAAACCCCAAATTAAAAGAGCTCAGCTCTGCAACTAAACCTTCAGCCAATATGCAGGCTTTAGAATCCCAGACAGCATTTATACTGTCTCTGACAGTCTAGGGCAGTGACAACGGGACGGCAATGAGTTTATAGTGAGCCAGAAGAATTCAAGTCGGTTCTATTTTTGTGGGAGTCTTGAGTCAGACTGCAGAAAATCTACAGAAATCACATTACGTTAACAGGAAACTGAACAATCACAGCATGTGGATTTTTGATAGGCAGCAGCAAAACCAAGTCTACACAGGGTTGTTCTGAGTTATTTAGGGATAGGGGAAAAGAGCAAACAAAAGTTTTCAATGATGTCAAACATGCAGAAATCGAAAAATAATTAATATTTTTTTAATGACATACTATTTGAATGCTGGCCCTCTACAAGGTAACATAAGAAGCAATAACCCTTCAGACTGTCCCTATCGATCTTGAGCGGGAGATCGATAGATGGATCGGGGTGGCCTCTGCTACAATGCAGACGCTGCACCAGTTGGTCGTGGTGAAGAGAGCTGAATGAAAAGATAAAGCTCTCGATTTACTTGTCGGTCTACCTTCATACCCTCGTGTATGGTCGGGTCTCGGACAACTTTTTCGGATTTTCCATGAGCAGCTCCTTTGGGAAGTGCTCCAGAGACATCCCAGGAGGAGGCCCAGAGGACAACCCGGTACACACTGGAGGGACTATGTCGCTCAGGTGGCCTAGAAGCGCCTCGGGCTTCCCCCAGCAGAGCTGCAGGAGGTGTCTGTGGAAAGGGACACGCCATTTTCTATATCTGCTTTTTGATGTTGATGCAAACAGGTGGTTTTCCTTAGATAGAAAACCATCCAATTCCATTGGCACGGGTGTATAAAATCAAGCAACTAGACATGAAGATAGTCTATACAAACATTTGTGAAAAAATTTGTCGTTCTCAAGAACTCAGTGAATTCCAGCACAGAAATGTGATAGGATGCCACCACTGCCACAAATATATTGCATAAAGCTCTATCATAAGAAAATGGAAGTGTTTGAGAACAAAAGCAACAGCCACAAAGTAGTAGGCCACATAAACTGACAGAGCGGGATCAGCAAATGCTGAAGCACA
>JAUZNJ010113591.1:0-19835 GCA_034780135.1 Jordanella pulchra | reverse complement strand
TCTCTCTCTCTCCATACATACACACACACACACACACATATGTATATATATATATATATATATATATGTGTGTGTGTGTGTGTGTATACATATATGTGTGTGTATGTTAATATTATCGGTTTAGTTTTTTAATATTATCGGTTTAGTTTTGTTGTTTGGTTTGTCATCATAAATCCTGAACTTTCATTTTTAAAAGTGTACAAAACATACAATTGGTGTGTTTGTGTGGTGAGGGTCAAGCTGTTGTAAGATTTTTAAAAGATGACCTTTTAGCTTGCAAATTTCAATTTAGTTTGGTCCAGTTTATTTATATAGCACCAATTCATAACACGTCATATCAAGGCACTTTATAGAGACAATAAACTCAGATTGGTTAGCAAAACCAGTTGATTGCATCCAGTCAATGACTTGCAAGAGATGTTGCTCCTGGATGAGCTTGCTGCAAAGATTTTTGCTTGCATCTCGTGTTGACTCTTTAGTAATCACTCACACTGAGCATGCATGTAGTGACAGTGGAGAGAAAAACTCCCTTTCAAAAGGAAGAAACCCTATACCGGTTTAGTGTGAGCAGCCGTCTACTGAGGCTGACTGGGCTTCAATAAGATAGAGGCAGACACAGAAAAAAAAAAAAGCACAGATACAAAAGGTAACTGTTAACTAGCTCCACAAGTGGCATCACAAGTTGTCATCCAGGACAGACATCCAGGAAAATGAGCCCCAAGCCAGTTCTCACGTCTGAGGATGAAAAAGAGCACTTACAATTAGTCACAGTAAATAATCTACTGAAAACAGATGAAGCTCCAATATCTATAAACAGAGATGGCAATGACTGCAGCACAGTTTATATTTCAATCCAGGAGTCACAGGTGAACAGGAACATACTACTATGACGGGAAAAAGCAGAGCGAACAAAGCTAATAAATACTGCAGAATGGGAAAATAGAGTAGTCCCTATGTGATCCAGCAGTCTAATCATATAGCAACACAAATACAGAAAATAGCTCAGAATAACCTATTTAGGATGAGGTATGACAAAGGTAGAGTCGAGGAGAAACGTCTTACTGCACTTTTGCATTAAATAAAGATTTATTTACATCTTTATTTATTTAGAACATGTTTTGCCTTGCGATAGTCACGTATGTCCATTGCTTCTTAGTTCTACAAAAATAGTGTTCTGTGTACTTGTGAGTGACCCCTAACATCTTTGCCAAAAAAAGACAAAATAGATCGGTGTCCATATTTACAGGTTTTGGCAGCTTTAGTAAGAAAAATAGAAACAAAAATTGGTCAAATAAAAATATTGAATTATCTTTTTATCTGATGTTTCATTGGAGGTAAATGTTACATAAAAAATGATAGAAAATAAAATTTATGTAAATTTTTTCAAACAACAAAAAAACTACATTGTTGTGACCTTTTTCAGACAGTTTTTTCTTCATAAAACATTTTTAAAAGTGTGTTTTTTTAATTAGTTTACTGTTTAGGGGGAATATTTGTACAGGTTATATAAATGACACAGAGGCCTGTATTTCTTTGCCAGTCCACAACACAGGAAAGACAAGAGAACACGTCATGCAAGTAAGGCAGACGTTTGTTGATCGTTTTGCACATTTCAATTCAACTCAATGATTCTTTATTATTTCCCCCAAAGGGAAATTCAGGGGAATTATATCAGTGTAGAACAACTTGTCACAGAAACAAAAAATATCTGAAAAATGTATTCAACCTGGATTATTTTGTTTTTCTGGGAGGTGCACAAGGAAATGAGAAGCATACTGAAACAGGTCTCAAGTCTCAAAATACTACAGCATTCATGACAGTGCTGCAAAACATATTCAGGATTCTTTTTCTGTCTTCAGTTTTTGGCAACATAAAGTTACCCGGCAAAACTAAATGAGAACATCTAATAATTGTGGAAGAAAAACACTGAACATTTTGTACTAAAATATGAAGATAAAAAAAAAAATAAACTTAAGAGCACAAAGACCCATGTTTTCAACACATTTATAAAGCCACTCCATTAATACAAAGGTAGAAGCCAAGTTAATTATTAAGCCAAATGTTTAATTTTAGACACATTTTTTTCATTATAAAAAAAAAGAAAACAAAAAGTGCATAAAACATTCCTAACAAGAATCGAGTGTATTGTAAAGTAAAATAGACAACCAACAGAAAAAGAAAAATAGAAGTCCTAGCTGGATTCCTGAGAAGCTATCTCAATACTTGTAATATTAGAAACAGGGAAAGTTATGAGTGCAAACACACAAAAAATAATCAGATATTCATCAAAGCAAGCATTTGATACTTTAAACTCTCCATTACTCTTCATATATTTTTTTATAAGCTAATGGTAATTGTCTTTAGTAAGAGGCCTATGGCCAAACAGGCTGTTTAAGAAAAAGTTTAAAAATAGTTTAGAGATAAAAGAGAAACTCTTTAAATTATGGTATAAAGTAATCCAGAAATGATACAAAAGAAAAAAAAGCATACAAACTTCTTCTACACACTAGTTTTGTGCCATTATTGAATTTGCAAATTGTAGCATTGTGGGAAAAGGTGCTAGAGTGCAAATAATTATTTTCCAGAAAAAATGACCCAGTGGACCAAAAGTTCTTGTTATCTTTGTAATAATAAAAAAACAATGTTGATACACATGAAAAACTGTAACTTACCCGCACTAAGTTTAAACACCATACTGCACAATTTATCAAAGCTAAACATGCAAGTGAAGTAGATGAACATAGCTTAAAGTTTTTCTCATATTTTTCAATAGTATTACAAGTGTAGAATGCTATTCACATATCCATATATATATGTACATATGCATATATTTAAAATATATGAACAAAGTATACTTATAGACATTGTATATGGTTATGAAATCCCAAATCGCAACTCATTTTTTCATATTAGAACCTCCAGAAAAGTCATCCTCTTATTCATAACAAAATCTAAAAACTTAATTCAGTAAATAAAACAAACAAGAAATGAAAATTCTAATCAAATGGCATTAATGGGTGTGTATACTTTACAAACAACAAAAACAGTGAATAAATGTCCAGATGAATTTTTAACGTGTTAGCTCATCAATCTCTGGCAAGATTTCTTAACCTTTACACATCAGCTTAAATGTAAAAAAAGTGTAACAAGGCAGCAATACAAAACAGACAACCAAAACAACAAAAACAAACAAACCTGCTCTTAAAACATCACATCTTAACTTAGCTGTGTAAAATACTAACTGGTGCCAAATTTGGTTCCTGTTGTCAACAAGGCATGACGTATAGAGCAACACAAAGAGCAGCTGATAGCAGTATAAAAATATAGGCAGGTTTCAGTTGCTGTGTTAGAAATACTAAAGCTTGACATCATATATTGGTCCTATCTGTTGGGGCTCCAGCTGGAGCAAATTAGCGAATGCAGGTAGCATGATCAGAAATATTCAAATGTCTCAGTGGCTGTTCTGCCTCAGTGGTGGAATTTCATTTTGTTTTATAAACTGTATTTGAATCTTAAATCTTTGAATTAACTGACAAATTGTTTTTGAGTCCTCAGACGACCAGAAGACCAGTGAGCGAATCTCGTAAGGACACTTACTACTATTTAAGATTTTATCTTTACCTCTTTTTACCATGGCCTTTTACATCTAGGAGACGTGACTGTAAACATTTAATGCATGTAGGAAGTTGTTTGGGATTGTTTGGTTATTGTTCTGCAATGTTAAGCATCTCCCTTGAATTTCAGGCCATTATGAAGTGTATAAAACTATGGTTTAAAATGTCACATTTATGTATAAATATTTTTATATTAAATTGATTGAGTGACTTAAATGGGGTTGCATTTGAATTTAGAACATTAAAGTTTGAAGTTCCTTCATTGAGTTCCAGGGGGAATATAAAACGTAAGTAAAAAATGTGGAAACTAAAATGTCACACATTACTATTACTAACATTACTAACCCTTTTAAAACTGCAGTTACAAGCTTCAATCCTGCACTGTTAAATCACCTCATTCTTTCCTTTGAAGATTTGTATACAATATTGTTAAGCTATTGTATTTTTACTCAGGGTTATTCCGTTATAGAAATATCAGCCTATGCCTTCCTTAAACACTTTTAAAAAAGTTGTATAACACCAAACAACACAACAAAGACTAGTACTAACTGTTAAGGGAGCCAGTTTTACATGTCCACTTTTATATATCAGTTTGGAGCTGTATTTATGCTTCATCCTTTCATTACAGGGAATCTTACATGTTTTCGTAGAAAAAGAAAAACAATTTAGCATAACTTCAAATCCCGAAAAAATTTACATGAGCGTGACCGCATAATTTATACAGCAATAACACACTCTGAAAGTATACAAAGTATTTCTGCAAAATTATTGCATCCTGCTGGTGTAGCATTTGTTATTTTTGTGTTTTACACCGTGTTTTTTCTCAGTTTGTTAATAAAGCCCTTTTGTGTATATTTACAATAACAGCATGTAACCGGTGTTGCTATACTGTGCATGAGGGGTAGAAAGTAATGGAACCAGGCAAGTCCACAACTCTAAGTAAAGTGGTGAAAATAGCTAAGTCCAATATCCAGTGAATAAAACTGTAGAAAAAACATTTGACTACAAGAGGAATACGACTCGAATAGTGTGAATGTTGGTGCTCAGGGACTGACTATAAATGGCAAATGAACTGAATTCATAATGTGCTTTTCTAGTCATGCCAGCAACTCAAACCACCTAGGGTTAAGTGATTTGCCCTGGGGCACATCGAGCTGTGGCAGCAGGAGGCTGGAAACCAACCCATAAATTCACAATCCAAGGAAACTATTCTTCCCGAGCCAAATTTCACCATTTATAATTCCAACTACTGTATGAAAACTTGGTTATTCAGGGTCATTTAAAAGAGAGATCCTGCCTCTTAATGGATTCCTATGATACAGATATGATTCATCTACTTTGGAAGTATGATTTTCTATTGTTCAACAAATGATTAATTAAAGATCAAAATACCAATGCAGTCCTGGCTGTAAACAACAAAAAACAAGTCCTAAGTGTTGGTTGTATAAATAAAAACTTTCACCAATACCGATTCATTGAGCAGCAACAAAACCAACCTCCAATTTAATTAGGTCACCAAATTGCCCCAAAGTCTTATCCCACACTGGCAATGCCATCAAATTTTCCTCAGACAACTTGTATCTCTTCAAGACTTGCGCAGACAGTCAATTACCTCCATTGTATTGGTTTATTTCATCTTTGTAAGATTTTACCAATCAATCCGCAGAGCTGAAGGCAGATCTGAGGTCCACAAAGTAGAACTGAAACACTGATCGATGTTATGATGAGATTCACATATTTGAGTTAAAGACAACTTAGTTGATGACAAGAGATAAGCTGCTATGCCTTATAGAAATTTGATTACTTTGTAATATTGGTATTATAGCTTAGGTTGGTCATATGAACACCCAAAATAAAATGGTAGTTTTGGAATGATGAGTAGTCTTTATGTTTAGCTGGCCAGTAGTTTGTCTGTACATTTCCTCCTCTTAGCCATAAATACCACATCATGATATTGTAAACAAAAGATCCTGATCACAATGGCACTGGCCTCAGAAGTTATCAAAAGAGAACTATAAACAAAATGAACAGCAGTTCCCATCGTCAGTATTGGTTCTGCTAGACTGGCACTAATATCAATACCTTACTTTAATGGCAGTACACTGAAACAAGAACACGTTGCGTTGCTTCACGTCTCAGGGTCACCATTCTGACCAAAGCGCATGGCAATATATGGCTTCCATCATGCTTGTTCTTTGTCAGCTTTCCACAACTGTTCCTTAGCTTCTGCGGGCAGTGTGTTGAAGAGGTCCTCTTCTACCACAAGACCGCTTCTCTTTAGTTGTTTGCACTCTCCCAGCTCCACAGGCAAACACTCCAGGCGGTTTCCTCTAAGCTCTAGCTGAGTCAGTGCGGTCAGCTCTCCAAACCGTGACGGCAGAGACTGGAGACAGTTGTTCCCCAGGTTTAAAGTGCGAAGCTTTTTGCACTGGAACAGCTCATTTGGTAGAGTCTCGATCTTCATTTTTAGAGTATAAAAAGTTGCATTGGGGACAAAAAGACAATGAAAATTATCAAACACAGGCACTAAAGTCAAATAAAAGTAATAAACAATACAAAAATTAAAAGACTTGCAAAAGATTTAAGACTCCTTGAAGTTCTTTGTCACGTTTCAGCCAAAAATATATATATTTTATATTTTACTAAGATCTTAGTACTTTTACTAAGCCAACATATAGTACATATTTGGGAGAAAATGTAAAGTTTCAATAAATTCTTTAGAAATTAAGAATCTCAATATACATAATAATATGAAAAGTGTTGGATGGATATGAATTTAGCCCGACATGAATAAACCCTATGAAAAATCACCTTTCCCTGCAATCACTGTTGATTTATAACACAGTGCTGTGGGAGATTCTCAGCTCCAGATTCATTCATGTGTCTGAATGAAGCTCTAATTCAATCTGAATAAAGAAAGTCTGATTTCAATTTGTAAGATTAAGATTCCTGGGTGGATTTAGGTCTGGAGTATTAGAGCACATTAACATGCTAAGGTCTTTAGTTTAATGCAGTTTAGGAGTGTGTTTCTGATCCTAGCTGGAAGAAGAACCCTCAACTCAGTTTCAAGTCTTCTCTAAGATGGTTTTCTTCCAGGTTTGTTGTCCTGTGCTCAGATTCGCTGATCTGCCCATCAACTTTCACCCTTTTTACTTTATCCTCCACGCTGCTCGCAGCAAACTGCAGATCACGGGACTTCTTACAGGGTCCTCTCGGGGAAAAAAAGGCTTTTTTGTTTAGTCTTTTCCACCAAGGCCAGTTTTGGAGGCTGCGGATGTGCGTAGCTCCTACAGAGTTACCACAGGCCTCTTAGCAGCTTTTTGATTACTGCTCTTCATACCCAGCTTGTCGGCTCAGATGTACGGCCGTGTCTTGGCAGATTTGTAGTTGTGCCCTACTCGTTTCCATTTTCCAACAACTGATCAGAGCTCTGGGACAAGTTCAAAGCTTGGCATATTTTTATATAAGCTAACCCTAATTTACATTTTTTCAGAGTGTATTCCTCACCTTTCTTGGCATCTTGCATCATGAAGTTGCATGCTCTTATGTAATATTCTCTGATCAAATATCTCAGGCCTTCACAGAACAGCTGTATTAAAATTAACATGATTTGATTTACTTAGAAGGTTATTTGTGGAAAATGAATTGGGGATTACTTTTGTTTTTAAGCGTTTCAGACTGAAATGGGCTTCAACCACAGAACAATTTAGAAATGTTCATTTATAAGCATTTCATATCAATGTACAACAGTGTATTCATTTATCAAATTAAATAAATTTGAGGCAGAACATGCACAGAGGTTCAAGGAGTATGCATGCTTTTGCGAGGTAGGAGGAATAAAACCCCGCCCCCCCAGTACTTACCCTGTTGGCTGTCACTGCCATGTACTGTAGATTTTGAAGGTAACCAATGTCTGTTGGAATATATGTCAAGTTATTGTGGCTCAAATCCAAGACTCGTAGCTTCCGGCAGTAAAACAACTGGCTGGGAATCTTTTCAATCTTGTTCCTGTTTAGATGCAGCTTTTCCAGGTTGGTCAGGGTGCCGATTTGAATGGGAATATAGGCAATCTGGTTGTACCAGAGCTTTAAGCACACAAGCCGATGAAGGTGCTGGAAGCTGATTATCTCCTCTATGGTCTTCAGATTGTTGTCCTTCAGATCAATCTCCTGCAGGTTGTGCAAACTGAAGATCGAGTGTGGTATACGTTCTAGATCGCATCGAATGAGCTCTAGCTCTGTGAGATTCACCATCTTCTTTAGGCTGTTCAGAACCATCAGCTTAGTGCCTTCGTTGTTGATTGAGAGCTTCTGGAGGTGCAGGCCAACATCGGTCACAACTTGAGGTAGCTTGGTGAGATTGCTCTTCAGGCGGAGAACTTTAAGCCTTTTAAGCTCGCGGAGTCCATCGATGACAATGTAACGGTTGTTCTCAGCGCTCAGATTCCCCGTGAGATGAAGTTCGCTTAGGTTCTTCAAACTGTAAATCCATAAAGGGATTTCTTTAATGTCTGTAAACTTTATGTGCAGAGACTTAAGGTTCTCGCGTAAAAAAGCCAAGGCGGGAGCTTCGATTTTTGCGGGAGTGTGATAGAGCCACATCTCTCGGAGGTTGACCAGCTGGGCAATGATTGGCGGGATGGTGACGTCTGGGATGAGCTCCAGCTTGAGAACTTCCAACTCCATCAGATCAAACACTGTATCTGGAATGCCACTCAGCATGAAAAGGTGCAACTCCAACTTTTCCAGAGAATTCTTGGTTATCCTCTGCCTGAGCTTGTCCAGCGTCCACTCATTGTTGAGGTTGAGCTGTCTCAACTTATTCTCACTGACCTCCGACAGGAACACGGCAAAGCGTTTGGAGTAGAGAGGATCATACTGGTCGATCATGTGCAACATAAATGCAAAGTCATTCTTCACGTCCGGTATGTCGCTGTAACTGCTCTCCTCCCGGATAGATTCGAACGAGTACTTCTTCAGAGAGCGCCGCAGCATCCAGCAAAGCGTATACATGCAGATCAGACCATACACCACCACCAAGCAAATATAGAAACACGCCAAGATTTTAAAAAGTGTAGCAAGCGGATGAGCGCAGTGGTACACTTTGTAACCGGTCAGGCTCTCTATGTTCACAGAACAATCCACACTGAATTTAATGTCATGCACATAATACCCTGTGTAGCAGATTATTAAAATAAACTTGATAACTTTTATGATTGTCTGACGGATGTACAATCTGTATACGACGTCTCCTTCTTCCACGTGGATACGGAACTTCTTCACTTTTTCAAACAAAGCTTTCGCTTGTTCTCCTTCCTTCTTGTCCAGAACTCCTGTTTCTGTTCTATCAACGATGCCTTGCTCAAAGCGCGTCTTTGTTCTCTGAATCATTGGAACGCTGGCTTCAACGTCCTCACTTATTACCGACTCCTTATGATCAAACGATCCGTTCATTTTCATTGGCTTAGGATCACTTTCTTCGACCACAGTCTCTGACAGTGCCCTGGTTGTCCATGGAGAGTCAAAACATTTAAGTAAGATGGAAACAAAGTGTTCTAGTTTGGAGCTAGTCCGAGGAAATTTGAACCAAAAGTTGCTGCAAGCTAAGAAAATAAGTGTGTGAAGTAATACCAAGTATGGAAAGTACTTGGCGAACCAGTGCAACCTATTTTCATAGCACACTGCATCAACATAATTGTACTGATGGCGGTCCAGATCATACTGGATCCCTTTTGGCTCCAATGGGAAGGATGTGGACAAGTTGGAGCTGAAGTTCCTCTTGCATGTCTCATTGACGATCCATTTGCAGGGAAGGCAGATCATCTTGTCTTGGGTCACCTGAAGCGTGCCTCCAAACACAGAAATCATGAGCATGACGATGGAGATGTAGTCGGTGAACACATCCCACCATGGTTTCAGGATGCGGTATGCAGGCTGGGTGTCCACAAAGTACCGCAGCTCAGTGATGGGAATCATGGCTTATCTGTGGGGGGGATGATAGAAGAACTGGTCACAAAGTAATCAAAGGTGCTTATAAAAAGATGTCCTACTGTCACAGTCTGGTCAAGTGAACGATCGACACACTGATTCATTTGAAACACTTATTGATCGAATGCAAGTTATCTCCCAAAAACATTTTAAATGTAGAAGAAACATCAAACCATTTATTGTTGAAATATATATATATATTGCTTTTGGATTCAAAAAGATTTTGATAAAGAAAATAATCAGTGGATGAAAATAGTCGAGACAGATTATTGGCAAAGATTATTTATATTGTTAAATTTATTATGTGTTAAGAGCAGCATATTCTTTAAAATAACAGATTTTTTTTTATTTGTGTTTTTTGTGCATTAACAGTTTTACTGGTTAGATTGTTAGAAAAAAAACACAGAATATTTCATTTGAAAAACCACTTCTAATTATTTTCACTTAAGCAAAACAAGATTTTTATTGCTTTATGCAAACTGGTTAGCATGAATGACAATGCTGTGCTGAAGAAAACAGAGGAAAAAGCAACGTTGATTTATTATGCAGTAAGAGAAAGTCATCACGTTTTTATAAGAGGGAAAATGAGTTCAACCCTTTATGCATGGTATGGATTTAAATTTTTTTATTTACCTAAATGATTTAGTCGGAAGAGGCAGCGAGATTTTGCATTAAATATGGATCTAAACTAAAATCATATTCAATACAGTAAAAGCTAAAGAAATGAGCTAAAAAATGTTAACATGAAACCTGAACAATAAAGCCTGCCTGATGGTACATTAATGTAAATGTTTAACACTGATGGTTAACACAGAGATTAAGAAGATCCTTCACTCTGCTCATTATGATCGTTTGGCCAATGCTCTCACCATAATGATTCACGAGTGGTCCTCCAATTATGACTTAATGTGGCATCTCCTGTATCTTTTACAGTTTTTGGAACAACCAAAGGGCAAACCTTTGACAATAATTTCAACTAAGGGCTGCATAACAAGGTAATCATACAACTGAATAATTTTATTGCTGTGATGTTAAAGGAAGAATTCACGCCTGAAGCTGCATCTCTCTCTTCACTAACAGCAAGCTTGTTTTTGGCTTCCTGTGCAACAATTCTGAGTCTTAATAAAGATATACATCATCTTTGACAATGTAAGGAAGATAAGAGATGGCTCATTATGGAGGAGAAGAGACATGACCGACTCTGAGGTGGCAGTTCATACAGCTGAGAAAACGGTTCCTCTGCTGTAAATCCTTGATGCTGTGGTTAATATTTGACACAAAATTAAAAGCAGTTGCCATAAAAGTTGCCATTAACAGGCTAAATGTTACCAATTCATAAAATTCTATCATTTATTTATCTCCAACAAATCACAAATAAATGTGATAGAAAAATACTCCGTATATATGTACATTATTTGTGTATATTCTGTTTTGCAAATAATCTGCTATTTACTATTGTCTCCAGATCTAAACATCCTTTTACCCATTTTAAGCTAATCCATTAGCTCTTAAACATCTTATTTAGAACACTAATGGATGAAATAAAGAGGGGTAGAGGAGCAAAACATCCTCTTGTGGGGAGGAACTGACACACTGTCACTATGAAAGCATCCCCCAGTTGACAGCAATATTGCATCCCTTTAGAAAAGGGACGTATTAAACAACAACCAAAGCTTCTAAGCTGGAGGCAAGAAAAGTCAGTCCTTCTGCAATCTTCTTTTTTTATTTTCCAAAGAGACAGGTTGTAAAATCTAATTGTTGCAGTTTCCAACTTTGCCACATCAAAGTTTGAATCATGACAGTTTAACTATTTTACTTCATAGAAAACTATTAAAGAGACAAATGTAAGTATTTCCTGCAATTCTAACACTCTTCGTCTCTTTGGAAAAAGGAAACATGAAGGAAATCTTCAGCAACATCAATTAGCTGTTTTGGAGCAAGGAAACAACCAAACTCATGCTGGGTTTCAGGCTTTAAGAACTGGAACAGGACATGACTGTCCTAAAGTATGAAAGGTTTCTACTGAGAGTCAACCTGCCACAGGGCTCTGTTTGATCCAACACATTCAATGAGAAGAAGATTCTTCATCAAAATTACAGAGATAAAGAAAGTTTATTTACTTACATTTTGTTTAGAATGCAATAAACCATTCTTTACTATTTGCTTAATATTGTCAGCAGCAGCGGGAAAAACTCCAAAGCATTTGACACTTCTGGTTCTCATCCGTCAATTGATGCTTTCATTTTTTTCTGTGACCTTTTCTAAGTAGGTAGGACTATTTACTGCAGTAGAAATAATACATCCTGTATGTAGGTTGGCCAGGTGTTCTGATTTATGCTGGATTATGTCACATATTTTAGATCTGTCCTGCTGTTTGACTGGTTTAAATTTGAAAAAATAAATTAATATATATGTGTACATATATAGTTGTTTTGTCTTTAAGCGAAGGAAGCAGAGCTGCAGCCACTGTCACCGAGCTGTGCCAGTGCCCCACATCGTCACCAATCTGCTCACGATGCTTTTAAAACACCATTGGTAAGGGATTTGAACATAAACAAGCATAAAAGTATGTTTAGAGAAAACACAGAAACAAAGGAAAGGCTTTTTTTTCTACACTGGATGAGGACAGTGACAGGTAGGTAGGTTATTTTTAAATCTGATGTGAAGGGAGCGTGATGTAAAGCAACACTTTAACAACGAGCCACAAAGAGATGCACAGCTGGAAGAGTTGCTTCTGTCTCACGTTGTCCTAGTCGACCAATAATTGTTTTTTTTTTTTAAGATCTGATCCCCATACTTCTATGCAAAGTGAAAATTCATGACACATAACAGCTAATTTAAATGACTTTCTTTACTTTAAAATACAGACAACCAACTAATGCTGCATTCCAGTCAGATCTTTGCACTGATTAACGTTGTGCACTTTGTTGTATAAATTGCAATACACTTTGGAAACACACTGCGGCTCCTAGTTTACCTTGAAGCTCACACTTTCTGACTGATCTGAATTTAATAAATTACATTAGGCATAAATTACATTAATGCAAATCTGTCAGATTTTAGGCCATGAGAGAATCTAAAGTCCAAAAACATATTATGCAACTTACATGGCTAAAGTTAATATAAAATACTAGATCATTTGAAAGAGGTTTTATATGTTTATTCCATTCCATTGTAATACTGAGCAGAAATGAAGAAAATCAAAAAAATGCTCCAGGTATAAAACAATTACTTTTATACAAGTTAATAATTCATTGAAATAATAAGTGAAATGGATATAAGCTGCCTTATAAAGAACTAGCAATTAGAATAAAGGTTCAATTACTTATTCTTACAAATATAGACACAACATAATAATGATAAGAAATTCTATAGTACAGCCATATTCTACTAAAGAATTAATTATCTTTGTAGAGATACTTCAGGAAAGGCTTTAACAAGAGTGTTTTTTTTCTCACAAATGATCTGAACAAATCATCTGTCATGCATCATAAAAAAAACGTGTAAATTTGACATCATGCCCGATGCTACACATGTGAAATGAACCATCGTAAGCCAATATAACAGGTTTTAATCCACTGCAAACACGAATAAATCTTTGCTGCATGCAAACGCACAGAAAGCAAAGGCATGAATTGTGCCCCAATTGAAAAAATAATAGTAATAATATAAAGCAGTAATAATATAAATAATAGTAGAATAATGCAGACAGGACAAAGATTTAATGTAAAAATGTCCAAATTAGACATAAAAACACCATTACTTACAAATCCAAACTGAAGAGCCACAAACAGCCATTGATAAAAAAAAAATCTAGAGGACCTCACAGCGTCTCTCCTTTACCTCTGCTGTCCATGAAAGCCTGACCCAGCCCATTAGATCAATCTCTTGCCTTGGGTGATAAAGCCACACCCAACATGCAAGCTAACGAAGGCCCTTTTCTAAAGATGATATTCCATTTTTTTGCCCATGTAACCCAAACAAGCCAAGGGCCAGAGGAGCTACTTTGCTCCCCTCCTCTCTATTCTTAGCCATTTCCGTTAATAATATCCAGAGTATTGTCTGTAGGGGCCTTGAGAAGCAACTCCCCCGACCTTCAGGAGGAGATCCTGTTTACCTTACGGATGCTTCTGTCTCCAACTAGTGTCTCTCTGGAATAATCTTCCATCAACTCTTGCACTCCCACCGCACCCAAAACACACATGCACATAGCGAGAATAGGGAAAAGGCATTCATCGCCGCTTGTACTTTGTCAGGAAACTGTAAATTCGAGGAGCCGAGCCGTCTAGTGTGATCTTTTGCCAAATAAGCAAACGTGGTTTGGGTTCACTTCTGAGGAACTTTTACTCACCTAACAGCATCTCCACTGCAGCAGCTTGGTTGGATGGGAATCTTAAGCAGCACAAGGTCCCCTAAGATAATAAAACACTGGCCAGTTTGGAGGTGTTATCTGTGCTCCTGATGATGTCCCCAGTGGCGCAGCCGCTCTCTCAACAGCCAACAATCTTCATGGATCATTTCCTTTTTCATTGCCATGCCAGTTTAATGGGATATCTGAATAAAAAGAAAAGCAGAGAAGAAAATGTGATTCCTGTGAGAGTAGAGATATTTAACTGCATTGTTACAGGAAAAAGTTTTGGAATAATGCAAAAAATGCAAAATGCAAAAAAAAAAACAAAAAAAAAACAGCATTGATTTCAGAAGAAAAAGAAAAAAAAGACATTAGCAAAGTTTGTGAATCAAACAAGAGCAGAATATAAGGACAAGATTCAAAACCAGTATATGATAACACAATGTTGTCATTTTTTTCCCCAATCAACACCTAGAGGGAAGGAAAAAAACATAAATGCACACACACACACATATATAGATATATATAAACTGATTGTAAAGCTTTGAACCATCTGGTTGAATTGTGTCTATAAAGTGCCTTGAGATGAGGTGTTGTGAATTGGTGCTATATAAATAAACTGAGAATGAAATTGTTCGGGTAAGGTGACAAATACAGTAAATCTACAATAATGTAAGTAGAAAACATAATGCTTAACTTTAGGTGTGAATGAAAAATAATCAGCTTAAAATTTGATTACTGACATGTTAACAAATTCTACAAATTATATAACTCGGTCTGGTTGTCATTTTCCCATTTGCATTAAACTTGTCCAAAGCAGTGTCCTTCATGACTTGACCATCTGTCTAATTTTTTTGTGTTTAATAATGCCTTCTGGTCAACTCAATCCCTTTGATGTCTTCCACTTAAATATTTCGATGTTGTTTTGGAGCTTATTGCGTTTTCTGAAATTCTGTGATGAAAATCCACACTTTGATATTTTCGATATAGATTTGGTAGTGAACAAAACCTTCATCTTGTTTTATCTTTTAGTTTTAAGGACCACTTTGGCATGGAGCAGATTCAACAAAGACATCCATAACATAAAATAGCTATGCTTTTCGGCGGAGTAGTTGACCCAGTTATTTGCAGAAAGTTGAGGCAATTTACGTTTCTCGTTTAAATATTTGATTTAATCTAGTGACGTTAAAATTACACAAGAATCTAACAATCACAGAAAAAACACATTCGGAAAAGTAATTAACTCATTCAGGAAACGACAGTAGATAAAATGATTTGCCGATAAACTATGACAGCAAAGCTATCCAGCCACAAACGCATAAGCTAACCTAGCTAATGGCTAATAGCTGCTTCTCTTTCTGAATACAGGCAGCTTAATCGGAAGTTTCCATACGCTATAATGCATAGGAAAGGTGGGCTTTCATTTCTAGTGTTAACGGACTTTCATGTGTAACTTACTTTATTGATGAGCCTCATTCAATTTGGACGTTACTTTTGAAAAGAATTTATGCTGACAAAATATTGTTTGTACTTGCTAGTAAGCTATCGTCCAGAGCATCCTTGCAACTTTCGTCATCACATCGAGGGGTGGCGCTGTGGTGTTCTAAATAGAATCAGAAGAAGAAACCCTCTTCAGCTTTATCAAGGATAGAGAGATGCTTGTTTTGATTCGGAGCGTTTTATCTATTTATTGACAGCATAACTGCTACCAGAATGTTTCACAGTAAATGTCTCCGGGTTTCATCTTCGCTCCGGGCTGCACGCAACCTGTTGCCGAACCGATATGCCTCTTTTAATGCTGTTACATATCCACAGTACTACATGTCAACATGCCTTCACAAGGACACTTTGCACAAGGATATCGATATTGTAGGGCTCGTAGTTCGCACCAATGGGGTGTTTTTATCCAAGGGTTATTCAACAAGCCAAGTTAAAAACAACTGCTGGAACTGTAAGCAACTTCTTGACAGAACTCCTTCATTTTTCTGCAACTCATGCAAAGCAATCCAACCCCCTGAGGAAGGGACGTCCTATTTCAAGATCATGGACTGGTTAGTGTTATTTAAATCACTGTATCTTTCTGTTGCAATCCATAAAGATATAGATTCGTGAGCAAGGTTTTTTTTTTTGTTGTTGTTGTTGCAGTGATTACACCTTCACACTGGACACACAAAAGCTCCAGACGAGATACTTGCAGCTTCAGCGGACTCTGCATCCTGACAACTTCAGCCAGAAATCTGAGGTAGGCAGATGATCTTGTAAGAAGCTGTGATCAGCTGAGTCAAACGGTTCATGAGTCAGAGAGAAGCTTTTCTATGTGTTAGCCACGCAGCTGTGGCTCAGAAAAGCTGTCCTGATCCTCTGTGACTTGATGTGCACTAGTGTTGCTCGTTTTGTTTTTCTTGCACAAATGAATGTGATTTTGTTAAGGCAATAACTCAGGGTAATGATAAATACCAGAAGTTCCACAATTTATCAATAAATAATGTACAAACAAATATATATGCAACACTATTAAATAAAAATGTAATAAAGATATGAATAAATATGTAAGAAAATGGTCCTATGAAAATTTAAACTTGTCAAAGATTTATTGGATCCAAATACATCAAGAAATATAAATACCAAGCCATAGTTTTACTTACTTCCTTATATCATGAAAACAATTTATTTAATCATGTCAATATTTATGTAATGGTTTAATATTTTGAGTGCTGCAGTCTATCATAAAACTTTCATTATAACTACATAAATCTAGTGTGGGAGCAGATGACCTCGGAAATGGAGAGCTAAGCTTTTGCAAGTGAGCCGAGGTCAGAGATGACTTGGTGGAATAACTCAGTCTTTGTATGTCATCAACCACTGGCAATGGGAATAGCCCCTAAAGAGGCAATACTGGGCATGTTTATTTGTATAGCATGTTTCAGTAGCAAGGCAATTCATGAGCTGTACATAAATAAAACACAGGAAGAGAAAGCACACAGAAAGTGCACTTCAGTGCCTTAGTAGAGGCAGGTGGACCTGAGGGGTCTTGGCAGTTAATACATTGGCAAAAATTCAATGATTGATTTTGATGCTTAGACATTAGGTAATTTATATACAGAATATTTTGAAGTCAGTCCTTTGAGATACATGAGTCATTTTAAGGATTTTTGAACACTCCACTTTCTTAGTTTTAGTGAAGATGTGTGCTGCAGGATTCTGGATCAATTGCAGCTGTCTGACTGACCTTTCAGGCAGACCTGAGGGGGTAAAAAACCTTAAAGTAATCAACCAGACAACCAGACAATCAACCACCTGAAGCTTCAGGTCTGAGTCCATCACCACACCAAGATTTCAAATCTGCTTTATAGTTTCCAGCTGTCCTAACTGAAGCTGTATGCTAAGTTTTGAATGCTCTTTATTTGATCCAAAAATGATGACCTAATTTATGTTTTTAATCAGCCAAAGAAAAGTTGCCTTGATTTCTTCTATGCATTTACCCAGCACTTGAATATATTCATATTCCTCTGATGACATTGAAATAAAGATATTATTTGCACAGTTATTGTAACTTAACGTTGTTTAATAGTGTGAAATGCCACAATAAGGTCCAATTATGCAGGCATTGTGGTTCTTCCACTGTCTACATTTATACGGATGTCATAGACACCTTGACAGCTTTTTCAATAACCTTAGTAATGAAGGAGAGGTTTGAGATGGGGCTGTAGTCTTCTTTAGCAGCTTGTTAAGTTGTTTTTTCTTTGAAAATTGCTGTTTTTACAGCATGGGGAAAATAGCTGACAAAAGGTATGTGTTTATTAATTACGTAAAATCAGATGTTATGACAGGAAAACATTCCTGAAACTGTTGGTAAAACATTGAGACAGCAGGCAGAATACCTTAGTTGGTGTACAATTTCTTCTAGGCTTTATAATATTTTGGAGCAGAATTGGGTCATTTTGTTAAAATCAAAATTAAATGATTGCAGGCTCTGGTAGAGTGGATCTCAGATGATGTCACAGGAGGATTTGTTAGCCTGTCAACTGCTGCAAATAAGGTATAACATTTATTAATGTTTTGGTTTATGATCTAAGAGAAGAGAGGTCCCTTGCTTTTTCAGTTCTTCATTATTCTTGTAAAAGTCTCTCTTTAATAACATTTAAAACACTCGGGATCACATAAACAACCTAGAAGTTAACGTGTTACATATACACCTAAATATCTGTAATTCAAAGCAATATCTCTGGGACAAACAGACCCCTTTGATTACCCCACTCACTTCTTTGATGGGATAAAAAATGTTGCATAAATCACACTTTAGGCAAGCCCCACCTTCTGAACCCAAATGACTTTATTTTTGCAATTATATCAAATTTTGTAAAACATTTTTAGTGTAGGATGTTCAATACAGGATTAAATACTCAGTAGGCTCTTGTCTAAAGTGCCTCTAATGCCAAAGACATTTGTTTTGTTTTATCTTCCCAAAGAAAACAAAGGTTTAAGTCATCATAAATTCTGTTTTAAAGAATCCTTGTTCAATTCTGTATGCAAAAATCAGTTCAATTCAGTTTATCTATATAGCAGCAGAACACAGCACATGTCACATCATGGCACTTTACAGAGGCAATTTAACCAGATCATAATGTCAGATTGGTTAAACGTTTTCTACCTGGGTAAAACCAGCTGGTTACTTTGAGTCAATGACTTTGGATTTGTTACTCCTAGATGAGCATGCAGCAACAGTAGATAGCCACTGGCATTGATTTGTTTAAACTCTGTAACAATTCGGGCAGAACATTTATGCCAAAAAAAATAAAATTACAGTTATTTTTTATCAATGTTGCGATTGTGATTTTATTTGGATTTTCCTTTGCACTAACCCAAACCTTGTAGATCTTTTATTTTGGGGATTGATTTGTTCTTGGCCTTGAAAGCTTGCTAGTTCAGAGTTTGTTACAGTACTTTACTGTAACCTTTGTGTGAAAACGTGATCACTTATACTTGCATGGATCTGCCTGCTAGCTGCAACTCTCTATCTTTCTGTGTGTTGACAAACCCACTTTGAGTTTTTTACTACCACCTAAAGGACTGCAGCAAGAAACTTGGAGTCTTTCTCTTGGAAAATATAAAGTGATTAAAATTGAGTCTCTCTGGGGTTTTAAAATTGCATTTGTACCTCCACCAAGGAAGTTATGTTTTCATTGGCATTTTTTTTGTTTGTCTGTTTGTTTTCAAAATAACTTGAAAAGTGTCAGGCATATTTTGCTCAAAATTTCACAAAGAGGGTGTATAACCATTGGCAACTGATTACATTTTGGTAATGATCTGGGTCCGGTGTGAAGGTGGAGGTCACAATATGCCGGGGGAATGAGCTCTTTGGTGGAGGTCTGGCCTCTCCGAGTGCTTTTCTAGTTTAAAAATGTGATTCTATAGCAAAGGCAATTAATTGCCCAACCCTAGTAATAATCCCTTACACCAGGCATGCATGCGATAATAGGAAATAGAAATCAGGAAAACTCAGACAAGGACCAGGCTCAGTCTTCTATTGAGGCCAATAAAGTATAACTCAATTGAATCTGGGATTAAAGTGGACAAAATAACACATGCAAAAGGAACATGGAAGCACTGATCTATAAATACCATCTATGTTAGAAATTGTTAACTAGCTCCATGTGTCACTCCGTCTACAAAAGAAACAGTTTAGCAGATAAGCTATATTTCAGAGCATGAAAGAGAGCTAATACAGTTAGTTAAAGTAAAAGCTGAGCCAATAACGATGCCGACGAGAGAAATTGGCCTAAACACTGAAAAATAGGCCCAACTCTGTCATCTACAAGTGAAGTTTTAAAAGGGAAGTTAAAACTTCAGTTTTAGATGGCAGCAGCCTAACTGCACCCCCGG
>JAUZNJ010113580.1:0-19835 GCA_034780135.1 Jordanella pulchra | reverse complement strand
TACAGTCTTCTACATGCTTTGCAAGTGGGAAAACCTGAAAAATCAACAGTGTATCAAATACCTGTTCTCCCCACTGTATATATATGCTTTCTGGCTGATGTTTTGGTCACTTTTGAATGTTGGTGGTATTTTCACACGCATGGTAGCATGAGACTGACTCTACAATCTACACAAGTGGCTCAGGTAGTGCAACACAATTAGAATGGTACATCAATGCAAGCTGTGGCAAGAAGGTTTGCTGTGTCTAACAGTGTAGTATTCAGAGGCGCTACCAGGACACAGGCCAGTTCACCGGGAGGTGTGGGGGAAGCCGTAGGAGGGCAACAACCCAGCAGTAGCACTGCTAACTCTGCCTTTTTGGCAGGAAGAGAATTTCTAGGCCCTGATAAATCAGTCCCAACACTACACAAATGTGCACATGTCTGGACAAATGGTTAGAAACAGACTCCATGAGGATGGTATGAGGGTCCGACGTCCACAGATTGGGGTTGTGCTCACAGCCCAACACCATGTAGGATGCTTAGCATTTGCCATTGAACATCAGGATTGGAAAATTAGCCACTAGCGCACTGTACTTTTCACAGATCAAAACAGCTTCACACTGAGCATATTTGACACAGGAGACACAGTCTGGAGACCCTGTGGAGAGCGATCTGCTGCCTGTCAGCACATTCAACTTTGTACAGAACAGAGTATTCAATGAGAACATCTCACTCAGATATAGGATGCGTTATTTGAGTGTTCCCTTTTTTATCCATTTAGTTTTCAGCTGTTTCTTGAAAAAAATTGAGACCCATCCAATCTATTCAAACTCAGATTTACCATCCCTCAGTGGGAAGAAGCATAAAGTACATTTGGAGTTTATTTCCTTCCAGACATGTAAAAGAAACCTCATAAACACAGCTCCTGTGCAGTTACCCACTATCAAAGTTACAAGTTGTCCCCCCCAACTGAAACAGTTTGCACACTAACTAAAAGTCTGAAGGTTTTTACAGAATCAAAACATGACAAGACAGCGAGCAGATAGCACGTGCAATGTTATGAAAGTCTAAACTGGCTTTTCATGAGAGGAATATTTCTTGTCCCAAAACATATAAACTAGTCAGTGTATGGCCTTGCAGGGGGAAGGACCTGAGTGATAAATAAAGATATGCAACCTAGAATAATAGGAGATTGAGAAGTGTTGTGGGAAAAAATCAATCATTTCAGCTGTATTTGAAACACTAATGATAATTCATTTTTAAAATAAAGAGAAACAAACTGACAAATGCCATCATTGTTCATTTTCCTGTGGGGAAATCACAGGGTTATTTGTACTAAGGGCCTCCAAAATGGCTAGCACCACCCCTGATTATGTAATTTCAATCTAAAATTATGTCATGGGGTTGTTGCAGGGTCATGCTGGACCATAAGCGCTGATTATGATAAGCTAATTCAACAAATGAATAACATAACTGATAACTAGAAAAAGTTGCACTTCCTACAAAAATGCAGTGTGAACGCTGTACACTAAAATGTAAGCTGAAAATTGCAGAAACAAGCAGAACCTGCTAAATGGTATGAAATAGAATAAAAATGAAAAATAGCTGAAGCAAGCTCAAGCCAAAAGGAGAAATATTGCAGATATGTGATGAATTAGCAGAGAACAGAAAAGCTTAATGCCTGTCTGGATAGGGAGCAGAATCAAGACAAAGTTGGCAATATAGGTTGAAAGGTAAAATATTTGCAGAATCAGGAAAGAAATTGGCATAAAAAACTTGGATCTTATGTGGTTGAAAAGAAAAAGGAGTAGCTTAAGAATAGAGACTAAAATGTTGAAGAACATGGTTCTGAATGAGAAGCTTAGTGTTAAATCATTTGTTGAAATGTCAGGAATCAGCATAACAATTGGAAATCAATTCAAGTTTGTTGATCAACAAACAGAAAATAGTGTAATCCTTAGTCAAAGCCAAAGTCCCCAAAGCAAAGACTGAAAAGCAGAGCAATGGGAGAGGGAGGGACAGCTGATACCATTTAACAAGTTGAAGTGTGCTTAACAGTAGTGGGTTTTCAAAATACTTGTTGAAATGGTGAAAAGGGAAAACGTTTAACAATGCAAGGACAGGAAAAGCACACCAAAGCATAAAATCTGGAAGCAAATTATATAAAATGATGATCTCAGTGTTCAAACAGTTCTTGACACGCAAGATCACTTAATACTGAAATAATGTTTGGACCACAGGAATCAGCAGGCTTTGATGAACAAATATGCCAACTTTCATAATTTTACAACAAATTATGTGGCCATGGTGACGATGTAAAAATGAGGGTTGTTTTTAAAGATCTCAGTATGAGGCTTTTTCAGTGAAAAGCCATGGTGATGTACCCGAACAACCAAGCTGCGCAGCTAAAAGATGAATAACAGAAAAAAAAAATCTTTCAACGTACAAGGTAGGTCTGAAGATGGCCTGTACCAACTTTAATGTTTGTACATCGAACAGTTTAGCAGAGGCAGCAATTCAAAAACATGCCTCTTCTGGAGTTTCAATGCAAATCTCAATGGCAGGCTTAGTGTCCGTCTCCTGTCTCAATGCTTTATGAATGGGGGACTTTAAGCCAAACAAATGCTAATAACTGGCATAATAAGTTGTATCGATGTCATTATTGTATCGTTGAATTCAGGAAAGCTGTGTTATGTGACTAACATACATATAACGATTAGAATTTTAAAGTCTGGTTTCCCTGGCTTTTTTGCTCTGAGGATTTTATGTCAAACAAATGTCAATAACTCTGGCACAATAAGGTGTATCAAGCTGAAAATGGTCAAGTTGAAAGCAGAACCTGCTAAATAATATGAAATAGAAGAAAATAAAAAAGCTTAATGTCTTAATGAAAAACTGCAGAAGCAAGCTGAAGCCTACAGGAGAAACATGGCGGGCATATTATGAATTTGCTGATAGTTGAAGTTGATAATATAGTCTGAAATGTAGCGTTTAGCCGGAAGCTGAAAAGAAGTAAATTCAACAGGAAAACGCTTGTTGAAAAGTTATGTGGAATTGCTGTCCTGAGACAGCAGGGACTGATCATAAAGAGAGTCAGATGAAAATAGCCAGCAACTCAGCAAGAGATGAATACATAAGGTTGAAGAAAAAAAAAAGGAGTAATCAATGATAAGAGCTAAAATGTAAAAGAATATTATTGAAAAACTAGTTAAGTGGGATTTTGTGTGTAGAAATGTCAAGACTTGGCATAACTGTTGGAGTTAAAGTGTCAGTTGTTGAAGATTAAGCTTAAGAAGTTTGACAATTGAAAGCCAACAAACTTACATGCAAGTCACAGCAAGAGAAGCAAATGAAGGACAGGGAGAGAGGCTTATAAAGACAGCTCAAACCACTTAACAAGCTGAAATTATACTAAAAGTAGCAGTAGTTCAAAATAATTGTGGACATATTGTCAATAAGACTTAAAAAAATACAAGGGCTTATGAAGCACATTGAAGGATAGAATATGTGAGCAAAATTGATGAACTAAGTGTTCCTTAAGCTGTTGATACACAAGACAACTTTAAAAATCGTGAAACAAAGTAAGAAAAAGTTGTCAGTAGATAAGCTAGAGACAACATTTACGAGCACCTGCATTACAAGCTGAGTTTAAGTGTTGAAAAGTAGAAGAAATATAAAATGTGGGCAGAAACTTAAAGCAGTAAAAATAACAAAAGCAAGCTGATAACTACAGGAGTAACATGGCAGACAATTAGCTTGAAAATTACATGAAGTAGAATCTGTCACATATGATAAAAACACCTCTTCCGGGGTTAAGTCCTGAAGCTGACATGGAAAGTCATAGGTGCAGATGAATTTAAAAAATATATATATTTTCTTTAAGAATTGAAGGTTGGTTCTAATTTCATCAGGAAAGATATTACTGACCCCAAACAACTGCAAATTTGTCCCATTAGCCACAAGTAATTTAGCCATAATCAATATGAAAACCCCTACATTGTTGCCAACTTTGATACATGCAATCCCAGTTATTAAGAAGAGGCCCAACAGTAACAGAGAATAAAATAATTTTTCCCCTCTCAAGAATTTTTGTATATCTACCAGCCTTTATTTTAATTGTGTTTTTAAGGCATAAAATTTTGCTTTTTGAAGCTTAAATGTAATGATTTATTCTTAAATAATTAAAAACAACAACAAAACAAAGATAAACATCTGGAAGAAATGGGGAAAGAAGTGGAAGAGCAAAAAGGTAAACCTACATAAAGCTGTGGGTAACGGGATTTGATGCTATCCTAACTTTGGGGGCTAATGCAACACATACAATCAATGATTGTATGTTGACTGACCAAGATTTCTCCTCCAAGATGCTTTCTAAGAAGTAGCAGGCCACAAGACTTCGGAAAACAAGATTGGCTCTACATTACCTGCTAGCAGAGAGAGTGACATATTTAGGAGAATTTCTTTACTTTTAATACTGTTGGTCAACATCCATGATAAAATAAAAGAGTTGCTGAAATCCCAGTAGGAGGACAAAACTGTTTCATCCTAGAATTCCTGGTCTTTGTTTGTCTTGTTGGGCGGACTTTCTGGTTAATATATAAATAATAAGATTACGCTATCTACTTTCTTTTTGATTTTTTTTATGTTGTATTTCTGTAACGGTTGAGCAGGTTAGAGAAAACATCATCCACTTTAGCCAGACTACACTTTGCCAAAATACTTCTATGCTAGTATAATAAAAAGCCATCGTTCAAATGTCGTCTTAATTTTCAATCTTGATTTTCAAGCTAAAAATCAACTCTTTCCTTAAGTAAATTGTGTCTGTTGATCACATTTCAGGTGAAACTAGTTTTATTTTTTTTTAAAGAAATCAGCCAGCCAAGGTTCAATAAAACATGTGCAGTAGACTTGAGCGTGATGCTAGCGTGTTGCCTTGGCAATGGTAGTAAAGGTTTGGTTTAAAAAAAAACAAAACGCTCATCTATTTTTGTAGTATGGAAAAAAAAAATACAGTGATTATCAGTTTATCAACAACTGGTTTTAAAACAAAATCATACAACCCAAAAGTATACAGACCCGCAATACAAGTATTCTTCATGAAACATTTTACCCGTCTTTGCTCCACAGCTTCTTGGTCCGTCACCTTGGCGCTCTTAGCACCCCATTAGCCAGCCTTGAACCCATTATGTCAGGCCACTGTTGCGAATTTCTCAAAGAAAATAATTTGCATTCTCAAACAGCTGCAACTGTTTGTATTCGTGAAGAATAAAGCACATATTTAAAACTTGAAATTTGTATTCATTAGTTATTGAAGTCCCAAGTATTTCGAGTGTGTTAATATTTTTTGCATGAGTCTTCAATGACTATGAGCTTACAGATTTTTGTTATTCACAACTTCTGACTAATATGCACACAACTGTCCTTTTATGTACAAGTTTTTTTTTTTTTAAGTGATCTTACTTGATAGCTGGCTTACGCTTAAACAAAAACAGATATACTAGGACTCTGACAATTACTGCTCACTTAACTGGTAGCATAAACACATTTTTAAGTTACTTGTTCCTTTTTAATCATCTTGTCTGGTGCGGTATTCAATAAGAGTTTTATATTACAAAAATAATCATCGTCATGAACTTTTTAATCTTGCAAATTAGCTGAACAACAAAACTGTTAAAGTTATCATTTCAAACTTTAGTGGTGTTTTCTGAATACGCAATATTGAAGTATTGAAAAAATAAATTGAAACAATACAATCACGCTGACAGTGGCTTCACTGCCCTGTTGACTTAAGTGGTAGGCACAGTCAATTATGCAATGTTTGCAAAGTTATACGACTTAGCCATTCAAAAACCACATTTCCTAACATGTAGAATTCAGGAAAATTTAAAACCCCTAAGTAAAAACATTTTACTGAAATACAGAATTCATGGTCATCTAGCATATGATGCTACACGAGTAAGCCCACAACATTTATTCCCACACACACAAAAAAAACATTAACTACAATATACCCTGTAGCGCTCCCTCTTTGGACTAGAATATGTATTTTTGGGAACATCTTTATTTTTCTCAAAACAAGAAATGTATACGAATATAAGGCATACTTGAATAAAATTGAAAACAAAATCTTGTTTTTATTTCGTTTTGTCACACCATCTGTTTGAGAATAAAAGTCCTAAAGGGAATTCAAATTCCCAAACATAATCTGATGATTGTCTGGCAGAGTTGTGAAACCAGCAGAATATTCACAATACCTTCTTGAGACTTATTTTGCACCAGATATCAGGCCATAAAGTTTGAAAAACAGCTTCTGAAACACTTCAAGGGCGAATACAAGGGCAAATTTTGAGCATACATTATCCTTGTCAGCAGAGCACAGCACCTAACTATATCTTTTTCCTCTAGGATTTTAAAGAATAGATGCCGAACTACTTAAACCAGCACACCGGTTTACACCGGCCCTCGAGGACAGAGTTTGGGGATCCCTGCTATAGTGCTTTAGCAACCCCGTTTTTGGAGAGGTTTCAAATGTAAACATTTTTAACACATCAGCCAACTAATCAAAACATTTATCAACGTTAAATTACAGTAGCATTCTTATAGCTAAGAACAAGTATTTTCTAATTAAGGGGTAGTGCACACAATGGGAGATGCCATGTGTTTGCATTTTTAATTAGAGAATGCTGAAAGACGACAAACTTGTTTACCATTTGTGTTTTATCTGTATCTGAAATGCGTTGTTGTTGGCCGAAGATTTAAACAACTTTAGATCTTTCCATCTTCTACTTTCTGTTGCAAGGAAGGAACATTGCATTTTGTGTCAAGTGAGAGGGAGTGAACTTCAAAACGGATGAAGAGGTTGCAGTCTTTGTGCTGGTAATTAAATATAACAGCAACATTTATTTTATCGTCATATTAGAAACAAGGCAGAGATGACTAGTTTGTTAGCCTACATCAGATCAGCTCGCCATACAACAGTTATTTGGTACTGTCACTCCGTAGCTTCCTTAAAAGGCCTCATGCGCTTAAAGGGGAGGCACCTCATTTGTAGTTAATGTAGTGCACCATCAGATTGCACTAAATCATGCATACTGTCCCCTTAAGGATATTTAAAAAAAAAAAACAAAAAAAAGTAATGCAGCCTTTATCAGGGAAAATGCTAACTTTTAGGACACTTATTTGCACTAAAAATATGAAACCCATTCTCTGCAACTGATATATACAAAAAAAAAACCACTGTATTTATATTACACAAAATAGTTAAGTGTTGCAAGAATAAGCAAAAAAACATGTAGCTCTCAGTCCGAACTAAACTTGTAGGAGCATTCATCCCCAAACTCGGTCCTCAAAGGCCAGTGTCCTGCAGCTTTTAGCGGTTTCCCTGATGACTGCAGTTCAGCAAAAGGCTGTTAATCACCCATCAATGGAAATCATTGGGGATGCCCATTGTAGAGGCTTGTAAGGATGGAACTTGAATGGGGGGGGCAACTTCATTAAGTTAATACAACTGGAATTTTGCCAGTTGTATTTTCAGCAAGAAAAATAAAGGTTTAAAATGCACATGATATTAAATCAGTGTACTTACTACCTTTATTTCATTAACACACCTCATAGAAAAAAAATTTTGTTAACTCAAAAGATCAATACAGCTGGATCAATTCTTTTTCCCATTTAAAAAAAAAAAACAAAACAAAACACACCACAATGTTGTTTTACGTTTTCTCAGCATTTTCCTGAAAGTGAATCTCATTCCAGTAATGTTTTTTTTTATCTAATATGGGAACAACATTCACACCACTGTGCATAAAGTTGAATCAATTACTTTTAGCTGCTGTAAAACTCAAGCTGCCTCGTTCCTCTGCTTTGGTGCTGGTGAGTCTGCTTGATCCTTCTTGGTTCTGGTTCCTTCTATCATGCTGACATTTTGTGTGGACCTAAATGCAGAGAGGAAAGGTCACCAATGGGTCTTTCGAAAATTCCACGTAAAAAGCCGACAAATAAGCAAAATGAAAATTTTGCCCCCCAGATAACCTCAATGGTATCCCCCAAATAAAGACTCCCTGAATAAACTTATTGGTTAAAACTCCCTCTCTCTCTCTCTCCTTTGTTGCACTTTGCAATGTTTTGGAGGGTTCTTTTCAATGTATTTATTTATGTTTATGTATACCTGACGGGCTGCCGTTGCTAATGAGGACAGGCCTTATAACACCTGGTAGAATCATTGTACTGATGAATGACTGGAACTGTCAAGATGTTTGGCACAAAGAAATCGCAGTAGGCTGTATAGGTGCTGTATAGTTTCAGCAGATATAAAGATATAAATATTGTACTAACAAAAGCTACTTTAACATGAACAGCTGTGTTGCTTTGTCGGGAGCACTTTTAGGCAGGACAAGCTTGTTCTTTATTCAGTGAAGTTACTCGCAGTGGAAAAAGTAGCAGTAAATATTACGATGTATGTGTGTACCGGGCTTTTATTTTCTTGTGTACCCGCCTCGATACAAAAGATTCCATATCCGGTTTACCCGGAACTCAGCATATTTCCCAAAGATGGCGGAGCAAGGTCCAATGGCCATAGCGATGCGGCTCCGAAATCAGCTTCAGTCCGTCTATAAACTGGACCCACTACGAAACGAGGTGAGCTGTTGTGTTGTTTAGCTTCTCTCTCATTCGAGGAAAACGTCCTGAGCTCCAGAGAACCCGATATGGCCGTTAACGTGGCGTTCTAACGGGGGGGATGGTTGTCTCCGCTGCGCTGATGGAGAGACTGAGAGTGATGCTCGAGCATGCGTATACGACGGGGGGTCTAACTGTGTTGTTCTGCGGAGCAACGTGCACCAAAGCTCCCAATCAAGTGTTTAAATAGACAATTTCATACAACGCTCTTTTGGCTTCCGTAGGGTTTTAACTTTTTAATTTGCGGATGAGTGAACTGTGGCCGTAACCGACGCTGTGCTCCGATGGTTCTCATTTGATTTGGTTGACGAAGTAACGGCGGTCCGTTTCTATTTGCTCCTGCTTCGCTCTTGCTATGTAGTTTGAGAATAGTACTTATTTAGTCCTCACACCTGGGAAATGGCAAACAGCTCTCGACTGTTCACGTTAAACTCGGTTTCTGGTGTGACCGAGCAATGGTCTCCCCTGAGAAACGCCACTTTGGTGACCTCGGTTGTTCCTCCTCCGTATTTCTTGATGTCCAGAGTAGAAATAAAAGACTAAAAGAGGACAATATTTGCAGCTACACTTTTAACATCCATGAGAGATTGATCCTTTCCGACTGAAGAAAGTTCCTTAAGAGCAAACCGGGGGTGGTGAAGTTTCCTCTTTGTTTCTAGTTTCTAGAGTCTGAATGCTGTGACTGCTCTACAGGAGCTTCATTGATTAAGAACAGAAACTAACAAAAAAAGCTTAATAAAACCTGATAGTTTGGGGACAAATCACAATTCGCCAACACTCTTCTTTAAGAGCTGCTCTCCTGCATATTTTAGATTCTCCCCCTGGTCCAACACACACATGTCAGAATAGTGGTTCATTAGCAGGATCCAAAGGGACCTGATCACAGTTTTAGAATATAATTTAGCCATTTGAATCAGTAAGAAGGTCATGGATTCGAATCCCAACTTTCTGCGTGGAGTTTGCTTGTTCTTCCTTGGAAAAAAAAGTTGAGTGAAGTCTACAGAAAATATGACACTCCCAGGTTTATGTCATCTAACTCTAGAATCCCTCCTGGAAAAACAAATTCCAACCTTTAGGGCACAACTTGGTGTTTTAGAAAAGAGAAATAGTCTTAAAGACTCAGATGTTTTTCTTCACGGTTTGTATACATGAACAGGTTATATACAGTTACAGGTATAGTCTTTATCTATGAGGTGTCCTGGATAAGGCACACCTGTAAAACACAGACACCAGGGGAGAACCGCTTCAGGTGCTCTAATCCTTCTTATCAGCTCTGCACAAGATGCTGAATATCAATATTTTTTGATTGGATCAGAATGAGAGGAAATATTGACATGAGGTAGAAGAACAAACTCTTAGCGATTCTTAATGCCGCTTCTTTTAAGAGGAATGATCACAAAAGTTTACATGTTTTTTAAATGAACTGGCTAAAAGGATTTATGTCTGGTTGCAATACTCTGAACTTCTAAGTGAATTTAAACTCCTTGAAATTTTAACTGTTACTATGAATCATCAAATGTATATTTTCAACCAGTATACGAATATCGAACCTATGAACTCCAATAGAAATGTTGTGAATTTTCTTTTTGCATGATTACACGTTGACTTGGAGCTTTCTTATTTGAAAACAAACAAACAAAAAAGGCTCTGCTCTCTTACCATAGGTGAGCTGTGATTACAAAGGGAATAAAATCTCTCAGGAAACCTACCTTAGAACAAAGCTGGTGCAGTGGCTCAAAGAAGAGGCTTTCGTTTTGAGTCTGTCGGTGTTTAGATTTAGATTCAATTAGATTGAATCGAAAAGTTTGAAGTGGTTCCGATCAATTTTCGGTGCACAACCCTGCTGTGGTTGGAAAAATGACAGAAGAAGTAAAAATGAAATAATTAAACACAGTGATATATGCTGCATTCTACAGTAAGATATTGTGTGAATATTTTTCAACCAAATTCCTTTTATTTCCTCATTCTTTGCTCTTCTAGGAGGAAGTCAAGTTAAAGATCAAAGACCTGAATGAACACATTGTCTGCTACCTCTGCGCTGGCTATTTTATAGACGCCACAACAATTACAGAGTGTTTGCATACGTGTAAGTTTGTGAAGCTTGATTTAGTTTTCTTTTTATCTCTGTCTATAATTTCAGTTAAAGATGTTTACTTGCATGATTTCAGCTTATATATATATATATTTTTTTTTTTTTCCGTACAGTCTGTAAAAGTTGCATTGTAAAATACCTGCAAACCAGCAAGTATTGTCCCATGTGCAACATTAAGATTCATGAAACCCAACCTTTACTCAACCTTAAGTTGGATCGAGTGATGCAAGACATTGTCTACAAGCTGGTGCCTGGCCTTCAAGAGAGTAAGTACTGTGGTTTTTATATGTTTGGATTTTTTTATATGCATAATCAGTGCCTTAGGAAGTTTTCATTTGTTTAGATCTTGCTGTTTAAAAAGAACAAACTGCATCTGGAAGTTCTTTTCTTGGCAGGGGGGTTATCTGGTGGACCTGCACACACCGAGAGAAGTGCACAATTGTAGCAGATGGAACATTACCCCTAGTTTTCATAATTTGTTTTACGAATGACAGAATGAAAGTTTGGTCTGCATTTGTGCGTGTCAGTTCTTTGCTTGAAGCACCTTTACAACAGCTGGAAGTCCTTTGGGGGAAGCTGCTACCTGTTTAACACATCTTTATCAAACATCGACCAACTTTCCAAACCCCTGCTGTAAGAAAACAACCCCCACAGCCTAACCCACCACTGCCATGTTTTATGCTCAGGTTTGCTATGGGCCAATATAAAAAAAAAACCTCTGATGGTATGATAACCTTAATAAGCAAAAAAAAAATAAATATTACAACTACAATGCTAATAAAAAAAATAACACAAAATACCTGATTTTGGTTTTTGAATTTTGTGCTCATCTTCAGCTAGTTGATATGGCAAAGGTCATGCAAATCAATTTAGATGGGTTTACCAGGTTACATAGATTTTGTTTTTACAGGTAAGGAAAACGGCTGATCAGTCATGTGAGGTAAATATTTGCTGTCAAAATTTAATGACTGATGTGTTTTCATCTCCCCCTGTGGAGTGAGCAGCTATATGGGAATACAGAGGGAAAGTTTAGGATGCTGCAGGATCTGACTTGGCCTGAAACAGTTAATCAGATCAATTGGTTTCTGAAATATTTATCAACTAATTTACTAATTGATTAATCATAAACTAGAGAGACTCTAAAACACGCCTTTAGCTGACAGAGCAAACCTGGTTAGAATTCTGATAATAATATTCTTTCCCTTGGATAATCTTCTTAAGGGAACCTTTTGCTATTCGATTAATCAAAAAAAAAATCAACAGATTAAACCATTTACAAAATAATCATTAATTGCAGCCCGAGATATGACCACTTTCTCTTGGGCTAGATTTACATATTAAAAAATGCTTATACCACAGGAAGGGTATGATGGAAAACTATGGTTTTGAAACCGCAACTTTTTTGTTTCCTTTTCCTTGTATATCTGTAGGCTGAAAAGTGCAACATTTTGACATGGTTTCAGCATGACTCTAAAGATGTTTGAAAAGTTCCTTTTTTTTCTCTTGTGTCCGGCATATCTTCTTTCATCTATTCATCCCCCGGGCCATGCGACTCCTCCAGAGTTATTCTAAAACTACAATGAATGATTTAAATGGTTTTGATTGTAATGCGACTAAATCTGAGAAAGTTCAAAAAGAACTGAACTGAATAGGAGGCACTGTCTTCCTATTGCATATTTCTTTTTTTCCTCTGAAATCTGATCTAAAAAAGAGAACTATCAGCATGATGTTGAGCTTTTTGTTTCGTCATTTTACTTTTTCTTAGGTGAGGACAAACGAATAAAAGATTTTTACCAGTCGCGGGGTTTAGAAAGAGTCATCCAACCTGCTGGAGATGGTAGGTCCTTGTTTTCTAACAAAATCTGTGTAATATTCTGAAAAGGTCTGGTTTCTGAAATGGCTCTCTATTAATCTTTAGTGGTTATCAGTTTTTATCAGATGGATTTTCTTGCCTGACAGTCTCAAGTTTCTCAATCTTCATCTTTTTTTTTTCTCTAACTCTTCAGATGTTGCAGACAGTGCAGCTCTACCTTTTACAAGCTTTGACCATTCTAAAGCTCACTTCTACAGATATGATGAGCAGGTTTCGCTTTGTTTAGAAAGACTAAGGTAAGCGGCTTCTGTTTTGCTCTTTTAAGTGATTTATTCACATTTACAAAGATGAAACTAGACTGTGAACATATGTCTGGATATATTAGCATTAAACTGTTTGAAAAATAATTTAGCAGTTTTTTAACACCAATTATTGTTTTCTCTCTATAGTTCATCACTTTCTGGAAAAGATAAGACAAAACTTACTCTCCAGGTAGGTTTAACCATTAACCTACGTAGCTTCCAGTGAAGATATGTGTGATTAATGAAGCTGTTCACCCGGTTCTGAATTTTTGAAAAGCAAAAAACCCTTTAAAGACCGAGTTGGGGAAAAAAATTTTTCCGGGACATAAAAACCCTTAAACTGCTTAGCAAATATATGGCACATTGACAGCTGCTGTTGCAGCAGAATCCAGCCTTCAGAGCTGCTAAATCTTTGTGCTGCTTTACCATCTTATTTACAGATGGTAAAGTGGCAGGGAGATAATTCTTTATTTTGCAACCTAGAAACTACCCTGTTTATGCCTTCATTGGGAAGTTTGGAAAATTGAATGGCTCTTTTAAATAAACATAGGTATCCAATATAGTTTTTTAACTTAGTGTATAGGCTGCTTTCAGTGCAGTTAAATCCTGTCTGGTGCATGATGTCTGTAGCGCTGATTTAGAAGTTGCATTGAACTAACTGAGCTAAATCTACAGGTTTGCAGTGAAGAACATTAATTACAGCAGTAACTTTCTTCATCCAGCAGGGGGCGCCATTGTTTTGTTTATGACGATGTGTAAAAAAAAAAAAAAAAAAAAAGTAAGCTACACTTTCTGTTCACATTCAAGAACGAAACATGATAATCTGGCCTTTTTAAGCTGCATAATAGAAATACATCCACAACATCCATTGTTTGGGAGATTAAAACATTATTTTATATTTTGAATCACTTTCACCAATATCTTCTTCGGTTAACCTCTATTCCAAACTTTACACCAGTTCGTGTTGGCCAGACTGGATCTGGTATTTGAGCTTATCTGGGTTCTTATGCTGTCTGGAAAATTTATGTGTTTTCCACTTCTGGATACTTGTGGAAAGAAAATGGAGTGGAGAAAATATTTAGTGTTTTCCAGGATTTATTCCCGATTCATTAGTCTAATGCAGCATCTGTCTAGGTATCCATCTTTTCACAGTCATCTGTCATGTAAAACCTACATTAAAGCCTGACAGTTGGAAGCTCTGCACTAAATTCATATATTTTTCTTTTATTTTTTTGTTGAATATTTTACAAAAATAAATTGAGATCTTAGGATACTTATTTTTTTAGCCTTAGGAGTTGTAGAATTTTGACATAAGATGTTTATAAGAACTTCAACCTTTTTCTGTGGTGATTTTGCTCCTATTTGGTGTTTAGGGACGGGTACCTGTCACGTTTGCACCGATGCAGTACTGATCTGCTGTAACTGAAAATTGACATGGGTACTCAATGTTTTTTTCTTCTTTTTTTTCTTCAGTACCGTGCTAACGTCTTAAGCGGCTTCCACACCTATTTTGCAGGTGATGCATTCTTAACAAATGCAGACCTGTTAAAGTATTTGCTGCTGTAACTCTGAGGATGTTGAACACTGCAGCCTATTTTTCACAATCTGTTGAATAAGAAAAAATGTCCATTATTGTATTTTTAAAATTCATTGGGCTATATACATGTGTGTGTGTCCAAAAGGCCTTTTGTGTTGTTTGGATTCAGTCTTGCGAAGCTAAGCAGTTGTTTCCTCTTTGCACTGGTCAGACCTGGACATGAACTTGCTGGGTTGTCCACTCCTGATTGGTAGGATTGGCAGCTGTCTTGGAAATGTTTCCACTGGTGATTAATCTTTCTCACTGTATCATGGTGAATTTCACACAGTGTGGATCTGGCTTTGAGCAGCAACAGTTGCTCCTCTTAGGTCATTGCTGATGTTTTTCCCTCTTGGCATTGGGACACGTAGTAATACTCTAAACCAACATACTGCCAAACTTCTGCCGTTGTGATAATTGAAACAGATTGATTAGATTTTTAATCTATGTTCAAGGTATCTGATTACTACCTACTATATGAAACTAAACTCTTAGCTGCCTTTAATACCCTTAAAAAACCCAAATTAAAGGACGGATTGGCTTTTTATGAAAAGTTCATCTTTGTTTCACCTTGTTGGAGCTAAGTAGTAATGTTCCATCTTTAAATGAGGTTGTGGTGTTCAGGGGGAAAAAAATCAAGCACTTGGTCACAGCTGAGGAGTTGAATTAACTGCAGTGATCTGCTTACTGATATTTTGGAAGTGTTGCTACATTCACTCATGTCCTCTCTGATCATTTTGCAAAGTCAAAATGTTGTTTATTGTTTGTCTAATCTTACTTTATGTAACAGGAGCATGCAGCCACATTAGTTCCATTCCTGGCTTTTTATATGCAGTTGTTTTTTACTCTAACCCCCTCCATGACCTTATAAAGTGGATTAGCTTCTGACAAGAACCCTCATAAATGTATAAAAACAAATCACACTCCCGGGTGTAATGGCGGATCAGTTTGCTAATGCAAGCCGTGTCCTTGCAGTGTTCTGGATTTAAATTTGACCCTTAATAATTTGTTACAGGCTCCCCTCCCCACCTTCCTTGTCTGGTGATATTTACTGTTTTTTAACTGAGATGTAAATTTAATAAAACGGATTTCTGCCCATGCATGAAGAGAAATGCTTGGCCCCTGCGGTGCAAGAGCTAAAGCACTTTAGCTCTTTGGCTTTAGAGTGTTTAATAAGTCAGCAGGGAGCAGAAACCTTCCAGCAGCGAGTGGGATCATTCTTCACTGTAAATCTAATCGTAACAGGAGTATGCCGCTCGCTATTTTTACAGTTAGTCAGTTTTAGTTTCTTCTGCTCCAAATGTGATTTAGAAGAAAGGTACAATTTTTCTGTGTGCGAATAAGGGTTGACAGTAACTATTGTCCAGTTTAAACCATCTTTCACAAGAGAACAGCATGCACATCTAGTTACATCCGTAAAGCTGTTGCTTTTCTTCCTCTCAGCTCTCTGTTGGTGGTAGTCTGCACTTCCACAAGTGAAATAAGTTTTCCATGGTGCAAATGATGAATACAAAAGTAAATGGTGGTCTTGTAACAAACTAGTTAGAATCCATTGAAGCGGAACCAAGTTGGTCCAGTAAACACCGTGATAATGCAGATCTTATGTTTCTGTGATTATGTGTTGAATCTGCCAGCTGCCCGTTAGGCTGCAAATGTTTTAAAGCGGATTGTTTTATCTTTCCTCTACAGCAGAAGTTTGTGCGCTGCTCTGTTCGAGCGGAAGTGAGACACTTAAGGAAAGTTCTTTGTCAGAGATTAAATGTGGAAAAACACCAGGTGAGTCAATAACTAGTTATTATATTTAGATTATATCATTTTCATTCCTAGAGTGACTTTATAGAGCCAAAGTGGAAAAGAATTGATAAATTCAAACAAAATGTTACATTCTTTTTAATCGTTTTGTTTTTTGTTTTAATTTTTGTTATATTAAATGGAGATGTCGAAAAAAAAAGTGTCTCTGTGATGAGATCATCTGTTGTAGCCTAACTGTTATACATCATCGCTTTCATGTTTGTAACTGAAGAATCTCTCAAGTTAGTCATTACTTCAGCAGAGGGAGCTAGCGCTCTCTTTTAGTAGATTTATCCTGCAGTAGTAAAAACCTGCCTTCATGTTTTCATATACTTGAAACATGTGATTTCTTTATTATTATTTTTTTGCCCTCTGAAGATCCTTAAAATAACCAGTCGACTCACTTCCTTGGCTTCATAATGTCTATCTAGGCAAATGTTCAATTTTTAAAGATGCTGGCTTTGAAAGGTGTTTCTTTTTTTACCAACATGCTTATAGTAGGTGATCCATGTAAAGAAATCCACCACTAACTGGCTTGTATCAAAAAAAGCTTTGTCTTAATCTACGCCTTGTACAAGTAAATTTAGAATTAATAACAATGGCTGATCAACACTACTGCACTAGTCTTCAAAGGATTGAGTTTTGTAGAGAAAATATCACTTCCTGATATGCTTTTCACAATGCTAACATGAACCGATGCTAGGATAAATTAACCTTGCTTTCAAGCTGCACTCTTAACAGTATTGTTCCGTTCACAAACACAGGAGAATTTGTCTTTTCCCACTCCGGTGTCAGCCACTCTGGAAGCGACCTAAAACAGGCCAACCGATTGTAGTATTATGATGTAAGCATTAAGGAGGCACTAAGCCAGAGGTGCAGTGCCCACAGCAGACCAAAATAAACATGGCAACGCAGGAGGACACACACATAGCTGCTGCTATCACAGATGGTCTGTCAGAACCCATCATTTCATCTTTGAAAGAGGGACATGAAGAACAGCTTTGTGCATTATTTGTGGCAAAGATGTTTGTGTCTTTTTACCCACTGATTGGCTAAAACCCAACTGTGTTAGGCGGGCAGTTGATGTCTCTTCCCCAGACAGCCTGAAAGGTACTTCTGGATGTGATGTCCCTAATTTCCCTTCTGCTTTATCAGGTTATAGATAAATACCTGATGCCATTTTTCTTGTTTTTTTGGGGGGTTTCCTTTTAGTTAAGATAAAAAATATGATTAATTTCAAAATAATACATTTAATTGACGTTTGTTGCCTTTTCTACTAACGGGAGCCGTGTGTATGCATATATGAATCCCACACTCACCCTGCATTCGATCCTTTTATCTCTACCACCAGCCAGGGAGCCTGAGGGTCCTGCTGGGTATATTAGCGCTTCTGGTCAGAGACCTCGGATATAATGCCTGGTATCTGTTGGAGCCACTCTCTTAATCTAGGGGTCCCTGCTCTGTGGGTTCCGATTACCACAGGAGCCACTGTTCCCTTGATCTGCCACATCCTCTCCAGCTCTTCTGTTTTGTTTTTGTCTCAAGCTTCTGATGTTAATGTCATTAGGTATTGCCACATTGATCACTACCACTGCTTGTCCATCACTACTATGCTTGGTTTGCCATCACCAATTTATCTGTATGTCCCTGAAAGTCCCACCTAATTTTACATCAGGGCATCCAGGCCATACTCTGCACAGATGTTCCAGCATACTATGCTAGCTACTTGGTTATGTATGCCCTACCTACTTAAATGTTGCACCCTGCTGTTATGTGCTAGATTGACACATCTCTCGATGTTGTACTCGGGGCTCTTTCCTGTGCTGCCATGATTAGTGCCTCTACGCTGTTCTTTCAGTCCAGCCAATGGTACCCTGGTTGTCTCTGTTATTATTGCAAATGTTAATCAGTTCATTAAGATTGATTTTGATGCATGGAAAGGTGATGGAAAACTTCAACTCATTTTATAATCAAAGCCTTGTTAAATGTAGCATACAGTCTCTAAAACCCACAATTTTCTTAAAAAACACTGAAAACCGTCGATAACTGTAGAAAGAGTAGATACAGACTAGTTAACCGTTGATTTGCTGACAAGCTTCAGTAACTAACCGTCTAAGTTTTTAGTATCTGGGTGTCTGCCCTGTGGAAAGAATCAGGATGAACATAAATTCATAACATTAAATATTCTTTTCAACAGAATCACAGATGCCACCTGAATAACTGCAAATTAAAAAAGAACTATTATAACAATACGTGACAATATTTAAGGTTTGTCTGAAGTATTATTCTTTTCTTATAATTCAGAAATCTCAATTTAACTGTAGAAAAAATTTGCACAAAAGTGCTTTATTGATATTTTGGGTGACCTTAGTTTAAGGATTATGTTGCTCATTATTAAATTCTTGATATGTTGATGTTCAAATTTGATTTCCAGTTTATGATAACTCTTTATCAATAGCTGGTGCTAAATTCTACTCTGCTTTTTATTGATCTATTGGAAAATGAATGTTCCTCAGTTTTACACTGCAGCGTAGAAGGTGTGAAAATACGACTGAAAAACTTAAAAATAGATTTTTATAAGTGGAAAATAAAAGCTGAAAAGATTTTTTTCTGTTTTTAATGCTTTTAATTTTTCAATACATAGAATAAAGATTACTTCAGCTCTAAATTACCTAAAGGTTTACTTTTATACTGCGTTATTTTAATCAATGAACATGATCAATATATTGTGAATTTGACATTTTGTTTCCATTGTTTTTTTTTTTTTTTTCATTCACTGTTTTACCTCGGTTTACTTTTATTTCAGCATTTATTTCCAATTTCTTTTTCATTCAATCCAAACCCTGTGGGGGGTAATTAAACACCTACTTATGTTTTGAAATCTCAGTTACTGAAAGACAAAAATATTAAATGACATTTTACTAGATTCAAATCATAAAATCTCTTTAGGTCAGTTGAGCAGAGGTCAGTCAGATGAAACCTCAGCAATAACTGGCGGCGAGGTGAAGAGAAATAAAAAGGAGCTGATGATGATAACCTGAGGTCATTTCCTTTGTTACCCGGAGTCTTTCAAACCACAGCAGTTGTTTCTAAGTGGATCAAGCAGGCAGCAGTTAAATTACGGTCATTCTATTTGAGCACACAGCTGCTGATGGGAACATTCGTCTGTTGTCATGGAAACCATGCAGCGTTGTCTTAGGGAACCTTGTTGAAATCACTTCTTTCACGTCTGTTTTTTGCTTTTTAAGTCTTTGAACGGTCAAGGCAGCCTTCAGATTTGCAAAAACAAAATGCTTTCTTGCAGACCTGCTTTAAAAGTTGTTGCAGGTTGGTCTTGATGTGTATTCTGGGCTCACTTTGTGTCCAAGACATGCGTAGTGGGTGCTGTGCTGCAGTGGGAGGGGCCTATGAAGACCTCCTGTGAGCTAAGCACTTTACTTTGGGAAGTATAAAATGTTCTGCCCAGCTTGAAATGTTTTTCTGTTCTTCTGCAGCCTCCTACAAAATATAAATCTCAAATGCATCAGTCTCTTGACCTGCCTCATCCTTACCCAGGTCAGCTGGGTAAGGATTCTTCTTTAAAAAAAAAAAATATATATATATA
>JAUZNJ010113579.1:29119-43910 GCA_034780135.1 Jordanella pulchra | reverse complement strand
TTTTTTTTTACTTTTAGCAGCTACCTGACAGATAAGGTGTATGTTTCCTTTAAAAGATTTTCCAAACATAAACTCAAAACAGAACAGATAAAGGTGTAGTTTTAATAGTTAGGACATTGTTTCTGTCTCTCTGACACAAGTCTACTCAAAAAGAACTAACAAAATAACCACTGGATTTAAAGTGCTTTTAACTGCAGATAAAAAAAAGTGAGCCCAAAGTAAAACAGGAAATGGCAGATTCCTTTCACAGTTGGGTATTTTTGGGGCTATCTGTGAAGAAACACTCCTACAATCTAAAGTGAGAAGCAGACTGAGGAGTCTGTCACAGTGATTAAATTGGGGCTAAAATAAAACATCAGACATCTAGATAAGCAATGCTGTACATGGCCTTCTTGCACTGTCAAATCAAAAATTATTTTTCGGTTTTTACAGATCTGAGACACTTCTGTTGCAGAACAGAACACTACATTGCCTTAGAGGGTGAACCCAACTTAAAGTCAAAACACTGCAGCTTTCCTGTACCCTTTTTACACTTTCTTTTGTCCAAGTTTAACTATCACAGCTCAAATTAATAAAATACTTGTCTTTATTACTATATTGCTTAAAGTGGTTCTTGCATATAGTTTTAGATAAATATATACAAATAGATGTAAATGTTTATATTCAAAGGTTTTAGTTTTCCTTTAAGAACTCCAGAGCGCTTGTCATTATGGGCTTTTAGTGCTCAGGTAGCATTCACAATGAGAAAAAGGATCAGCTGGTTATGGGTCACAGGCAAATAATCTAAAAACACTCAAGTTCTAAGCAACATTTGGTTAACTATAGGGAAAAATGCTAAAGGAGTACAGGGTGAGCCCTGGACTGGTACCCTGAAGGTCTTAAATGTGGGCTTGCTTTAAGACGGCTGACTCAAATGGCTCAATTACTCCTTACTGTGTCCGTTCACTTAATTGCAAAAGAATCATTCATCTGACTGTGTGTTAAATCAAGGCAACATCTAAAATAAGCAGGACTGCAGCCATGGAGTGCTAACTTTGGACACAGTTGCTTTCACTGGTCAGACCAAATTACAAGAACAGTAGCAGCATTTTCACAGAGCTATGTCTCAGGATCTCTTTCCAGTGGGATATGTTATGAAAAACTACTAATTTAATGCCACAACATCCAACTAACGAGTTTTTTTAAATGCAGAGTAAAGTACAGGTAGTTCAATGCTGTGTCAAGGCACCATAGACAGGAAACTGATCTCTGTCCTTTGTTTTGTGGTCCTTGATCCACATCTTATGATCAAATATGGGGGACAGAGTGTAAATGGGTCAATAAATCAAGAGCTTTGCATTTCAGCTGAACTCACGTCTTACCACTCAAAAGATCAGATCAGGCCACACATTACTGATGTCACATTCATCTACAATGAAGATAACAAGACCCATTTCCTTACTGGAGTGAGTTAATATCCCATCTTGTCTGGAAATGCCTTGTAATGCCCTGAGGTGAGCTAAAAAGTGTCATAGGTAGAGGGTAGCCTTTCCCTGCTTGACCACTTACCAATGTCACCTGAATTAAGAAATCCAAAGTAGAAAAAGTAGAAATAGAAATCAATGAAGTGTTGCTGTGTTTGCTGTGAAAAATATATATGTATATAAAAAACATTACAAAGACCTCTGATATCAGAATTTATTTGAGAAAACACTGATCTTATATGTGAACAAATAGGTTTGAGTTAAATGTATACAAGTTGTCATGCAGGTCATTTTGAGCTCCAGGAAGGCAACATCATTTGGTGCAGACTTTTATTTTCCCCAAAATAAAGAATTTGAAACAACCTAAAAAAACCATATCCCGCATCACAGTCCAGTTTTTATATTTTCCATGTTTTAGTTTAGAATATACTTTCCTTTAGATAAACAAAAGTGTATACAACTAATGATATTCCCATTCCCAATACATTTAAGGACAAATTCAGATATGCTGGTAAACAATCTTAAATACTTTGGAAACCAATGCACTGCAGGTAAGTGAGCTGTTGTTTAGGTGAAGTCTTGTGAAGCTGTCGATGAGAAAACATTTCTCATAAACTAATATTTCTTAGTTTTCAAATCAAAGTTTGAATCTAGCTAAAAGCACTTTAAACTGTTCTACTTTACAGAATCTTAGGAATGAAAACACATCCTGCAAAGTCTGCAAATGCCCATCTTGTTTAAGGGTAAAGAAGATGCATTAGGCAGAAATACAATAATTTGAGATATTAAATATTCATTTGAGCCAATTAAGTGAGTATAACTCACATATGTTTGAAATTATAAGTGTTTCATTTACTGAAGCATTAATTACAAATCTACAGAAAAGGTTTATCAGAAATGTTTCCTTAATCATCTGCTAGCCTCATTATTTCTTTTTTTTTAGATATTTAAGTACTGTTTACTTGATTTCTGTGCCAATATAGGGGTAAATAATCTGGATCTCTGACTGCTGGATTATAACACTTAGATGTGATTTGTTGCTTGGACAGTAACGTTTCTATTTTGCTTTGTTTTTGTCAGCAAAAATTGTTTTTAAGTCTCAGCTTTGAACAACCTGACTCTTTTTTCACACAATGAGATTTTCTCTAAATTGTATCAGTCGAGAGTTAGAAAACAGATCTGCTTGGCAGAACACATTTTTTCTGACTTTACTGAACCTGCTTTAGTGGAAAACTTCGCCATAACTTGACTCAAAACCTTGCAACAGCCCCCAAATTCAGTCCATCTCTGGTTTGCATTTGTCCAATTCCCTGCTTTTTAAATATTTGCAATTGAAATCCAGGCCTCGTTCCAAGGTGCAGTGACTGGGGACGTTAGATCAAAGCTCTCATAAGAAAACTGCATTAATCAGAAATTTTTCCAGGCCACCTTGAGCCTTCGGGACTCCTTTTGAATCATTAACACCTTTCGCCCTGCTTCTGGAATGTTTCTCAGACGTTTCCTGTCTGAACTGGTTTTGATCCACAGTTGCTGTGAAGAGAAAGTCTCCACAAGGAATCCTGCCCTGCAAGGAAACCAGTGTTTACTAGAGAGGCAATAGATGGCCTTCCATCAGCAGCATGACGATAAGTACAACTGAAAAGTTGTGATAAGGAATCACAAGAACTGAAGTCTATTTAGTCCTGTTGGTCCATCAGTGCTCAGTTTGTCCTTTAGCAGAGCATGGCCCCAGTCAGTATTTTAGTGAGTTCCTTCGTGGGGACTATTGCAGCCATGTACTTGTGATACCTTGTCCACTTGCAGTCTCAGTAGTTGTATTTTTGGGCCTCTGTTACTGCAGACGTTGCTGTATTTGGCAGAAAAAGCGGTTTTGGTGGAATCTGTGGCTTGAGGGACACCGTTCTCCGCACGATTGCGGCCCGCTGAACGTGAGGCCCTTCGCTGTAACTGTGCTGCCGCGTCAGGCAGGCACTGGCAACCGACACCCGCTGGCTCTCGCTGTTGTTGCTGGTGTTTGTATTAACCGCTGCAGATGAACCTGGGGGGCGGTTGCCGCTGCTGTTATTGTTGGTGTTCATCCTGGCCAGAAAGTGCGCATGCGTCCCCCGTTGGTTGAAGCTGTGATGACGGGGCACAGCGCCACCTGCTGCACCCATCTTGATGAGGGAGTGACGCTGGGACTGGTGACGTGACACGGGGACGGCGCTCCCTCCGGGTCGCTCTGGGATCACCTGCTGTTGGAGGGGAGTGGAGGACGAAGAAGAGGATGAAGAAGGGATGGAGGTGGAGGATGTGGGGTTGTTCGAAGAGGAAGATGAAGACGAAGATGTGGCAGAGGAGGAGGTGGAATTCTGAGGGGCTGAATCCAAACGTTTGGGTACACCATCCCTCGGCAGTGTGGAGGTGCTGTAATAGGAAGTTGGTTCTGTCTCCGGGATCTGCTGCTGGTGATGGTGGCTGCTGCTGTTATTATTGTGGTGGTTGCTGTGGTGATGGCTGTGATTGTAGTGGTGTGTTCGTGTCTGGTTGTGTTGATTGTGAGGATGATGGGGGTGGTGATGATGACCACTGTGATGTCCTCCTCCAGAAGAGGATGGTCCAGGGAACAATGAGGAGGAGGAGGTAGATGTAAGGACCTTGATTCCACCCGTTCCCGACGCGCTGACCTCATGGATGTGTTTGAGCAGCTCATCCAGCGCAGACACATCCACCACTGTCTGGGGTAGAGACTGCTGGGAGTGATGGTGATGTGGAACTCCTCCCCCTCCTCCTCCTGTGGCAGCAGCTCTCTCATCATTAGGAATCTTTCTCTCCTCAAGGAGGTGCAGTGAAGTCGACGAAGCCCCTGCTCCATGGGCTGCCCCATTGCTCAAACTGCCACCATTGTGATGAGAAAATGGAAACATTTGCTGACTCAAAGAATTCCCAACAACAGCCATGAAGCCTTGATTGGATTTGGAGCAGCTGGGCCCTGACTTGGGGATGCTATCCGTGCCATTGTTGCAGTTTTGGTTCTTCTCGTACTGTTGATGCCGCAGCCCTTTTAGGTTCCTGAATGGCATCTCTGGGGTAGAGTCAGGTGTTGGAAGGCCAGAGAGTTCTCCATCACCCTGAGAAAGAGACTAAATGGAAGTTAGACCCATGCATTTTTTTTAAACTAAGGAAATAAAATGATAAACATAATATTTAATATATTCTAAATATATTTACAAGATTAAAAATATTTATTGTTCAGGTTTGAATATCTTATCTAATCAATAAAGACTTAGACAACAATACAAAAGTGGTTCATTTAGCATAGCGCTGTATGATAATAGAAAGTCTCGTGATAGATTACTGGTAAATGCTGCTATGCTGATATATATATTTAGATAGATGTCTATGTTCTTTTTTTGTCATTTGTGTTTCCCATACAGTCTAACCTTTAGCATCTTGAAAAAAAATATTTGTGTGAGCATCTGTTGTTATGAGACTCTCTTCAAGTAGCAAAATATTGAATATTTAAAGAAAAATAAGCTAGTTTATAACACTTCTAACTATTACACACACTGATATTGCAATAAGGAAATATTCACAATAAATTATGCTGCTTCAATTCAACACAACTTGAAAATATTGGACAGAAAATGCCTTCTGTGCTTAAAAGGGTGTGCTGACATTCCACCATCTGCATTCATTGTAATGCATTGAGTTTTGAAGAACTTTTATTAATTGATTATTTAATTTAGAGAGTAAAGTCAACCTATAGCTGCTTTGCTTTAAGAGCAGTTGGCAGCAGTGCTCAGTATTCCTAAGGTATGAGAGCAGCTTTCAAACAAAGCTAAATGCAGTCTTTTCTGAGTAGAGCTCTCCTTATGCAGTGGCACTACTAAACTACACACCTGTTTGAATTAGATTTTCATATTTATTTCAGGACCTGGCAAAAGGACTTTTTCACTCTTCTTAATGGATATGAACCATTGTACAGCCCACAGAGAGCTGCCAAACTTAAGCAGAGTTTTCGACGCTTCTTTGCAAAACTTTTTTGTAAAAACTGCAGGTAATCTGAGGTTGCTTCAAAAAAAGTAATTTGCCAGTTTAGGATTAATATACTAACACAGAGGTATCAACTTAAAATGGCCATGCATACCTGCACCTTAATCATGCAAAAATGTATTAAACTAATCAATGACTAATTAGCAACATATTTAAAGGAAGTTTGCTACCAAAATAAATGTATTATGCAATCTCTACACACAAAGTTTGGCAAAATTGTAAAAGTGTAAACAATGCCCACACTATGTAGAACAAAAAGTAAAAAACTAAAAAAATAAGTTTCTTAAAGAATACTAAGAAACAATCTTCTTCTTTTCCAGTCTGTAGGCAACCACAGGTACGAATCAGATCTTTTCAGACTAAATTGGAGCAACACATTTTCAACACACCTTACGCCATTTAAAACATGGATAAACTGCATAGTTTATACATTTTCAGGATCAGTAGAAACATTGCTCTTTCTGCACCTAAAAGGTAGAATTAAATTCAAGGAGTTCTGAAATATTTTGCTAATCATTTTTGCAACAGAGGGTAAAGTTTCTCGATAAACACATGTGCCAGTGTGATTTTACGTGTAAATAAGTATAAACTGTTAAGAATATATTTAGTAAATAAAGGTTTCACTCCCAGTGGTAGGGAAAATGCATCAGCGCATATGATAATTAAAAACCTGCATTAATCAAAATAATATATTATTTAAGCACTCAAAAATGAAGCCAAAATGTGGAATTTATTTAAACATTTTGGAAAACAAGATGACTACTGATTTCTAAATGTAATATCGACTTTCATTGGCAGTTTGATTAGAATCCATCTTATCTTCTTTAGTTCATAAGTTTTGTGGGCACCATGAGTGTAATCTTTAAACTAAGGATGCCTTTCTAAGATGTCTACCTGTGAGAGGTTGAGGTCAGGGTCCCCCAGCTGCAGGCCCTGATGCCCAGGGGTGTGAAGGTGGGGCTCAGCCCGCCCATTAGGAATGAAGGAGCTGTACATTTTTGGTGTCGACACGTCCAGCTTGTCATCCTGGGGCAAGACAAAATAAGGGTGAATTTTTTAATGGTTCCACACAGTCTAATGAGGGACTTGTTTGAATGTATATTTTAACAAAAAGGTCAGAGTTTAGCAGCAGCTTAGAGACTCTGCTTCTAACTGAAGGACATTTAGAAATATGATGGAATAATAATGAAACAGTCAGCTGTAATGACTGAATAAAACACCAAGGTGAATCATATTATGTGTTTCCTCAGGGTAAGGAGGAGGAGGAAAAGGGAGGGTATGAATATTAATATTCCTTCTCAAAATTCAGGCTATGTTGCCCCCTCTCAACTGTATCCTGGAAGCTGAAAAAAATCTGATTGAAATGTAATGTAGCAGCAGTCATGAGAGCGTTTAACCTTATGTTTTCATTTCAAAGCATCTTCAACTAAATTTAGATTTATGTGCATTTCTGCAACAACATAACTCTGTACAAGTTCACTTCATGGAACATTGCTGCATTTATTTGCAATAAGATCAAACAAGTACATATGAAAATCTTACAACATACATTTATCTAAACATTTATTGGGTTTTTTGTTATCCAGTTTAAGAAATTATCCACCCAACACATTATATTTTCAAATATTAAGTATTAAAGATCTTTTGCCACAAAGTTGCCTAAAACCAACCTTCGGCTGCCCATCCAGCAGCCCGTTCAGCTTGGCAAGCGAACGCAAGGACAGAGCGTGCGGCAGTGAAGCTTCGGGGTCCTTCCCTAGCCTTTGAGCCCGGTGTGTTGCACTGCGGCTGCAGTAACACGACACCAGGAAACCCGACAGGATTGCTCCCAGAAAGAATGCGACAAAAACACAGGCGATCAGCAGGGTGTAGTGTACGTTGGCGTTAGCACGCTGGTCCAGCTCAGGTGGACGACGAACACCTTAAAGATAATTAGAGTAAGAGGAATTAAATGGGATATTAGCCTTAGAATTATATGCTAATGCAAGATTTCTATTAAATTGAGCATTTAGAAAATATAATTTTAAATATACATAGAAATGTTTAGTAACTAAAACTGCAGTTTTAGCCTCTCTATGATAATGTGAATTGTAAATAATGACAATGCTCACTCATTCACCCATTCAATACATTTTGCTTTAACGACATCTTGCTGATATGTAGTTTGAGGCTCTTTTGCTTTGAAACCAACCCTGATTCTTCGTGGCATTCATTTAACAAGGCAAACGAATCATTGCTATGTTAATGAAGCAATTGCTAGATGATTTATCTTTCTAAACATGGTGCATTGTGTTGCTTGAAGTAGCCATTTTTTAGCCTTAAAAAAATGCTGATGTGTTTACATGAACTGTCACACCCAGGCATGAACAATTTTAAACTGTTGACCCCACACAGCAATCTCACAACAGCTAAATGATCCGTTGGCATCAAACTCAGGGATACCTGAAGATGTTTTTGTTCATCCTCCACTGATCACATGTTCTGTTGACTAAAAAGTGAACCAGGTCCGTTTCAATGGCTGGCCCTGATACTGTGACTGATCACACGCACTTTGTTTAATAGTCCTTTGTGAGTGTTTGTGTTCATGCCGGTGTGTGTCTGTGTGTACATGGAGTTAAATTAAATGCAAACTTGATTCCCAGCCAGCGGGCAAAGGCTTCTTTGGATGGATGAGCAAATATTATGCTGATGTTAAGTTGACAGGAGAGTTTAAGAGGAGGAGAAAAAAAACAGATGGAGGAGAGGTAAAACCAAGGTGAATGGGTGGACGAAAGAAAAGAGTGAAATACAGAGACGGGGATTACACTTAATGAGAAAGAGGTGCTTCACAGGTGAGAAATCTGGATGGCAGAAGAGAGAAAAGAACTAGAGGACACAAGGGTGGGATCTGAAGGAGGGAGAAGAGGAGAAGAAAGGAAGGTAAGTGATGAGATGATTGGAGAGAGGGAGACAGCCGGGCTGACAAAAGGATGAAGGGACGAGAACAGAAGGAGGGAGTAGATGTAGACGAGGAGAGATGAAAGAGAAAGTTTATTGTTTGGCAGCATTCACCTCATCAGGTTCAGATACGCCATCAAAGCGTCTCTGATACAATGACTCATCAGTCTGTGCAGCAGTGCTGCACAGTAGAACAAACCACACAGCTTAGGATAGGTGACAGGGCATCAATTCTGCAGCAATCAATACTTGGATTACATATTGTTGGGACATTTTTCAAAATAGAGGAAAAAAAAATCAGTAAATGATGGTATATGAGTGACAAGAGTAGAAGCACAGTATTGCACAGCCTTTGGCCAAGATACCTGTAACATGTCCAAAAAAGGTTCACGGAGCACTAGAAGCTACACTCTAACAAATAGAGTGATCAATCACAAAGGCTAATTACCTATGGGTCGCCACTGTTGTCTAATTTTTCAAGCTACCAGATGGGGAAGAAATTTACTTCAGAACCAGGACTAATGGATTTAATACACTAATGTTTGGCAGAGTAGAGAGAAATATTTTTCAATGCCATTTCTAAAAAAGAAAGCATTCTTAGTTTTTCTTTTATGACACGGAAAATGTATTACTTTAAATATGTAATGCACTTATCTTAGTACTATTTTTTTCCTTGCCTCTACGGCTCTACAGCTTCCAACTTGCAACACTGGGTGTGATTGAGGGTATACAATCTTGTTTTTAGGCAATTAAACAAGGGAGTATTAAGTACAGCTTTAACAATCATTGATCTATTTTTCATTTTACATTTAATTTTCATCAAAGCAATGAATTAAATTTGGTTTTATTTTTTTATGGTGTCTTTTGAGTAGGAGATAGATCTGTGGTAATTTCATGTCTACAACCGTGACTAAGCTTTCAATTTTAATATTAAACACCATGCCATAGAAAGCTAACTTTAAAACATGTCTAATGATTGTTTATTGCTAAATAAAACAGCTTTATTTAAACCTCTGGATCCTGCTATTTTGAATCTGCCACTGTTAATCATTTGCTTCAGAACTTGCTGACTTCTGAATCATGCTGCTGTTCCTTTACATGATTAGCCACTCTAACTGATGAATACCAGGCCTCTCTAGTCATCTTTGCTTGTCATAACCTTTGTTTTTGAAAGCTTGACTGATTACCAACTTACATTAGCATCGTCCTGCTTCACATTCCCAGCAGCAATCTCACAGCCGACAGCTGTCTAGGCCAGAAATTGATATGCTGATTTATCTTTCTGACACCAAGAAAACATTTGGCATCAGATGTTCCAATTTGTATATTTTGTGATCTGTTTATTCAGACTAAGTTGACAGAAATTTACATTTATTCTTGATATAAGGTAAAATAATAAATTATAAATAATGAGGTATTTAATATAAAAAATGAATTAAAAGTAGGAAAGGAAACTTTAACATAACCTACATTACTTTGAAAACCACCAAGGTGACATAATTGAAACAAATAAACTGAATGGCATACTGAAGTCATTAAAACACATGGATGTTTATAGATAAATATATTTTAAAACATTTAATGAGAATGAAAGCAGTTTGAAGGAAGCCAAGATTATTATAAGAAAATGTACTGCCACCAGCAACAATTTCCCCCTAAAACAAATCTTACAGTTTTGAGTAAATGGTATAATGTCTATTATATATCACATAAAGGTCCTTCAAAGAAATCTAAAACAATAAAATGTATATATTTTTCAGTTGAAGATCTCATGCATATATATAGAGCTAATCATATACAGCTTCAGGCTGCTAGCAACTTTCCTTCAACTCCACTTCACATTTCTGCAGTTTAGTCTTCTCCTACCCAACTCGGAGTTCAAATAACCTTCTGCTATGAGAAATGGTATCTGACTTGGAGACAGTTTAAGAAAAGAAGATAACAGTAGCTGCTTCTAACCAGGGTACTCTAGGTGGCTACATCTATGTGCGGCACGATCTGGATTACACAAAAAGAAAAGGGAAAATGTCAAAACCTTTTGCACTTGTTTTGGCAAACAGCAATAAAGCATTTTATACTCTACCCACTCTACTATTGGGGATATAGTTATGTGACAAATAACATTTCAGGTTGATCAGAGACTTTCTGGTTTGTGATAATTTTGGTCATTTGAACCAAATAACAACTACAAAATTTTTTACAAACTTCTTAGTATACAATCTTCAAAGATTATTCATTACAAATATACCTTAGATTTGAGATTTTCTGTAATTATGGTTGAATTAAATTTAAATACTTCAAGCAAAATTGGATATAACTTGGAGATCAAAGCTTGGATCTTGAATGAATGACATTACAACCAGGTTAGACACATTCTTGCTGCATGTTAATAAACAAGGTGATTTATTATTGTTAAGCCTTTTGCTACATAGAAGCCAGTGATGTATTTCTCTCCAATAATTGGTAGAAACACCAAAGAAAATGTTCCGAACATTGTTCCTCAGGGACCCCTATCCTGCATGCTGCCACACACCTGACTCAAATAAATGTGGAATTAAAAGGCCTCTGTAGCACCCAATTACAGCCATTCATATCAGGTGTGCTTCACCATAGACACAACTAATACAAGCCTCTGAGGGCCAAGGTTGGAAATTGATTCTCTAAATAAGTATGTTCAGGAGTAGATATTGTAAGCAATACACATGTCATTGGTTTAATGAGATAAAAACATTCAAAAGAGCAAATAACACGTTTATAGTGTACCAGAAGCTTCCCCTACATTTTACCTATGCAACAGCCATAGTGGTTACAGAACTCAAGGGTGCTAGGAAACCTTTCCCAGGTAGAACTTCTTTTAATTCTGCTTGCAAATTCTACAAATCTGTCCTCACAGTAAATAACTCAGCACAGCTTCAAAAAAAGTAGGTTGGGATCACATTGATCATTATTTTTCATTTAAATGATGTGTAGGTACATAAGTGGGTTAAAAATGATAAGGGGTAAACTGGCTCAGTAATTTCAATGTGTTTGCTTCAAGTATCCCTTCTAAATGAAAACACTGGAATTTCGAAAAAAACGTAAATTTTTCTATAAAACGTTTTTACACTTCGATGAGAAGGTTTTGGGGGATACCTAAATTCTTTTATTTCCTTAAACTGCAATGGAAATTTTTTTTTCAGATAACGTGAGTCACGTAATCTACACCTGGACTTTGCTGCTTTGTAAAAAAAAAAAGAAGAAAAACACCAGAACAGGTTGGAGGATGATGGCGCCTGCTGGAGCTGTGGCTGAAATATGGATGTATCTCATGTGTTTATATTCACAGCTGGTATATTGTTTTCAGAGGTGTGCAATTTAAATTGTATTTTTCATTTAATGCCAATAATGCATCTATGAAATCTGTAATGGAAACACAGCTAGTGAGAACAATAGGGTAGGAAAGGAGTTTCGGACTGCTGTAAAAAACATCCAGGCAGCATTTAGCTAAATGGACGTTATTATGTGGCGGACACACACACAAGAATGAAGCTTGTCAAATTGGAACTACAGCTCTTCAGAAAAGAAATACAAAAAAAAAAAAACAAAGTTACACAAATCTAGTGTAATGGCTGAAGTTCTCTGTTATAAGACCTAAAACATATGAAGGTGAGGAACTTTGAATGTGTCACACAGAGTGCATGTCACAAAAAAAATGCATTTTTTGTTGCAATGTGTGAGGTGGGCTTTGCCTAGACCAAGCTTGCCCAAAGGCGGTCCTCGAGGGCCATCCTACAGGTTTAAGAGGTTTTCCTGCTTCAGCACAGCTGATTCTGATGATTGCACTTAAGCGAAAAAATGTTAATCAACTATCAATGGAAATCAGCTATGCTGAAGCAGATAGCCCTTATTATGGTGACCACAAATGCACTTCTGCCGTTCCTTAAGTGTCCTTTATGATTTGAGATATTTGGTCGAGCCTTTGCAAGAATAATTTTTTCTCTGCTGCCAATTCTACTAAGTATGGCAATTTCCTTGTGCTTTGTATGTTACAATGTACTAGCTAAACAGTTTTTTTCTTATAAACATCTTAGCGAACGGGGAAACTTGGCAGTAGCAGGCATTGGACAGCTGGTAAAAATTAGTGTGGCCATTTTTCTAAGAGGTTGAGATTCTTTACTGTGAAAAGAAACATATTTAGTGGAGTTAAAGTTCCAGCTAAATCCCTGATAGAGATAAATTGCCCAGACTGAGTTCATGTCCCTGAAACCCTGATCAAAGAGGCCAAAAATACTCCAGAAACAAAAAGCTAATTCCATGCCCTTCACTTTTTGCCATTAGGGGATTTTATTCCCCGCTCCCCGATGGTGCGGGACTCAAAGTGGCAACCATCTGAAACCTCAAAGCCGGAGTGGCCTCTAAGCTTCTGAGGCTTTGCTTTGATACAAGAAGCCATGGAAAACATGAGACTTTTATGCAAAAGTACTCTTGAAATAGAGCAAGCAGTCATTACACATTGGGGCAGGAATTAACACACAAACACTAAGTGCACATGCCCAAGCACACATTCCATGTGTTTAAAAGAGACGATTTCGTGTTCGTTATTTGCACTCTTTCATCTCTGTCCTTCAATCTGACAGTTAAAAATAGGATGATGGAAACACACAGAGAAATATTATGCTAATTACAGCCCAACATGGAAATGATTCATTCTTTACCCTCTTTTTTTCTCTTTCCTCTGTCAGTTTGAAAGTTTCTCCCTCTTTACAGTCAGCCTAAAATGCTAAAGTTTCTGGCATCTGGGGTGAAAACTTCAGAGTGATTTCCATGACTTTTTCTCTTTTTCCGTCACTTTTCTATGTCAGTCTAGGATTTACAGTATTCTGTAAGACTTTCCCTTCAGTGCTTTCTCAACCTACATCTCCTTCATCTTTCATCTTTCTTCCTCACATTCACTCTGCTACCTCCCCATCTCTGTAGTCGACTGCTTGTTACCACACTCTCGTCTGCTCTTTCTTTTAGATTCAGCTGAAATCAATAGTCTGTCTGGGAAGGTCTAATTAAATCAATCATACAAATGAACCATATAACTAGATTCAATAAAAAGCCATGAGGAGAATTATTAAAAAGAAAGAAAAAAAGAGATAAAAGCTTCAATAAAGATAGGTTCAATAAGCTGTAAAGTAGAAGGTAAGCAAAGTATTTTTCATTAGACAAGGACATTAACACAGTATCTGTCAGAAGGCAGAGAACATCATAGAGGCAAAGTTGCAAGCAAAATTTCATGACACAAAATTTCAAGGTGTTTTTTTAATATAGTGAAATTATTTTTTAAATTAAGTATTATATTTAGCATTTAGCAAAGCAATCTGGCCTTTATGAAAGAGAAGCATTATAAAAGAACATTACTAGAACCTTGTAGAAGATGGTTGCTTTGTCTCTTAAATCTTCAAATGAATGGATCTATCATAAGCTGCATGCTTGGTATAAAGCATTCATAGTCCATAACACAATAGCTCACCCAGAAGGAGTGAATTTTGCAGTCTGGTGGGATTCCTCAGATAGAAACATGTTACCCAATCTGTCTGTATGAATGTATCAAACTGACTATGTAAAGTGTCTTAAGTTGACAAGCTATGAATTTACACATGAACATAAGTGAATTCAATTATGCTCTGGTCAAACATTCATTTTTCTACCAGACAATGGTTCTGAAAGATACGGAGCTACAACAGACTAATTCAAATTACAGCATCTTCATGTGTTAGAATGCCCTGTTCATAATCCATAACTAAATCTATACAAAGATTTGAGATCGACGGATAAAAGTTTTCTTAGGCTGATGCCAATACAAATTATTCTTATATCAGTTAATCAATCTCAGACGTTTGCTGGTTATTCCTCATAGGCCAATATTGCTTTCTATGGCTGTATGTATATAATAAAACAGAGACAATGACAACAAATGTTACATAATTTTAAAAATAAATAAAAAGAAAGCTTTACTAATAAACAAATAGACAACATAAACAATTGATAGCAAATGGAAGCATCTTACATTATCTCAAGGCATTGCTGCTAAATGCCTTAATAAACTAGTGAACGGACAATGTATCAGTCAATACAAAAACAAAACAATGCTAATATTGGCCAAAAATATCTATCGTCTGATGTATCGATCCATCTCTCATTGAAATGCTACAAAACTGATCATTACAGACCCTTTCTTATCCCATCTAACCAAGTTTTGAATATTTTACGAAGATAAATGGAGAAAGTTCTACCTTGAAAAAATAACAAATCTTGTGGAACCAGCCCAAGAGATTTCCTTTAAATGTGACAAAAGTTGATTCTAGAAAGTCTTGCCATGCATAAAGACT